>SCLF01454066.1:0-15329 GCA_004367975.1 Mesochordaeus erythrocephalus
TCCAGATATCTGCGAAAGAAGAGCGTAATTGAGGTGTGGTGGGACAAAGATCCCCAAGGGGTCTCCACTGGTTAAACGATCCGTGTCTCTAACATTCCAAAACGATTTTCTCTCACGGCGACCTTGAGACACCAAAAATGAGGTTTCAAGCAATCAATGGAACTGAAATCGAGGTTTACGGTTCCACATCAATTAAGATTGGTTTAACAAATTAGCAGCTCGATCGCTGCGTTGTTTATCCTCCTGTCTAATCATAATGCTGTCGCCAATTTTCTCAATACTCGCCATCTTAGCATGGGTGCTTGTTTTTTCCTTGGCTTTGTATTCAAGGATATATCTTGCTGATATTTTATGATTTCAGCATCAAACAGTAATTTTTGCTGAAAGTCCAAAATTTTGTTCTGCAACACAAAGCGGATTTGGGTGTGGATGACGATTGCGTTCCGTTGGATTATGCTTCCCATTTGGATTGCCTTTAAGCGTATACTCCGATTTGAACCGCCTCCATTTCTTCAATACTTGTGACTTAATCGTAATTATTAATTGTAAGGACTTCCACTGTTTGTATCTTCCACTGTTTGTATCTTGAAGCTTAGTTGATGTAACTTACTTATATATTAGTTCCCATTCCTTGTATTTTGTGTGACTTTCTCTACTAGTCTTGAAGGTCCACGAGCGGCATGAGTTGTTGTAGTTGTGTATCCTTCTGTTGGTCTGAATATACCGTAAGCCTCCTCGGTAAGTTCCTCTTCCTTTAATTGGATGATTACCATTAGCTCTTCTGTAAGGTTCTTTTCTGTTTGCGGTTTTCGGCACATTCGGTAGCTTATGCCTTATGTTTTTGAGCCATCTGTGCGCAATGGGCATAAGCAATTTCCTTCATACGTCCCTGATGTTTTGTTGCTGTGACTGTTGCATCCGAGACGAGTACATATTTTGCTTGTCAAGATAACTCTGGTTGCGGTAACAAAATAAGTGTAGTCTGTGAATTAGTCCGGAAAAGCTTTGACACACCGTGATTTTCATGAGAATATTCTTGGACGTCCACCAGTATTTTGTGCAATAGCAAATACAAGTTACGGAAATTTTCCTTTTCTGGCAATCGCTCTTTCATTTGCATTCTCGAATAGCATTATGGTATTCTGATCTACCTAAGATCCAGAGTCTTCATAAATGAGTCGCTTCTTTGTCGCATCAGATATGACATTAACTTCTTCTAGGCCGTTTGCGCGATTTCCTTCTTATGATCCTTGTATAAATCAAGAGAAGCTTTTCCGTACTCTTGATTATCGTGTATTTTCACGTATCACTCTAATCTAAACGAAATCATAATATATCAAAATTTAACTACCTTTTGTTTTGCAGAACGAGTTGTTTTGCAATACTTCTTCTGTACTAGTATTCCTCTCTAAAATTATTTTACTTTTTAAAAGCGTCTAAATTCCCCATTATTCTTGGAACATTTGTAATGCTTTGTTTTAAGAAACGGACTAGCAGTTCCAGCAGAACGAAAACAGAGCTCGGTTTTATATTTAACGAACCACATAGCGGTGTTGTTCCTAATATTTTATTTTCGTTCGATGGAAACATTGCCATTGCTGGAGTTGGATACTCAGCTGTTGCTTGCGAAGCTACCATTGTATCTATTGAATCCAAGAATAATATATCGTCGAGGTACAGGGATGCTAGAATTCCCCTTCGTCTGATGTAATTGATTACAACTAGGTTCACCAGCTGGAAGATTGATAGTGCTTTGCGTAATCCAAAAGGCATACCAAAGTACCTAAATCTAAGTTATTCAAATGTAAAGTCCTTCCTCAATATGACAGATTTTTATACTTAGCAACCGTCTGCATTGTAAATATTGTCTCTGTAAATTTATCTCTCTATCCTTCTCACACACTCGTCTCTCTAATTTCGACACAACTTCACTATATATTCAGTAAAAAATAGTTCTATACAAGATAAGAACGTCAATAATAAATTGAAACTCATTTCCTACGGCTTAAATAGTTGTATTTGAAGTTAGCAAACCGTTATATTTCTGAAAAACTGGAGATGCCAACATTGATACACTGAAAGATATACAATTTAAATTGAAACTGAGTTATTCCAGCTAACATAATTGATGTTGTATTTAGGACACCGTTGGATTACTGCAAAAAAACCGACACTTCTTCAGTGGATATTCAATAAAAAATGTTATGTGCATGCAAAACACTGACAAAATTTTAATAGAAATCGGGATCCGACTGCTGGAATAATTGCAGTTAAATTTACCAAACCGCATGGATTTTCACCGAGAGTCAGCCAAATTACCTATACTAATTATAACAACCTAAAATTTCATGCAAATACGTTCATTCATTTTCGAGATATCTGCGAAAGAATAGGGTTTTGGCGCGCTTTGTCCCACTGTGGTACCCACTGATTAATAAGTTGAAATCCTCGTTTATCGTCGAGCTTCGTTAAGCGATATTGTTACTTAATAATTTCCAGGATTTACAAGAGACCTTCCATCTTGCATGGAGCTGATTGCTCCTCCATTTTTTAATGATTCCTCCATTAAACACAAAGGTGGATTAGACTGAAGCGCTTCTAGAACCAATGGTGTTTGTAGTTCAGTTTCGTCATTATCTCTCATAAGCGTAATGGCTCCCACTCCTCAACCAGTTTTCCACTGTATTAATAAAAAATGATCTGTTCTGCAAAAGTACTGCTTAAATTAAATTAAATTTTACATGTTTTAGAACCTTACTTATGGAACCTCTCAAAGCAATCCTTTACCCGTTCCTAAAATAGTTCCTTACGTAGATTAAAGGCAACTCTTATCCTGTTACCATACCTACTTCCCGGCATATTTTCGTTATAGGAGCAATATTTAAAAAACATCCACTTCTGCATGGCAATTTCTTCGAAATCAGATAAATATCCTGCATACAAATCTTGTTTGTGGCGAAAATAAATATCTGCCCAACAAGGCTGATCATCCTTCTGTTTATAAAGTATATGAAACCAATCCCAAAGTTGCCATACAATTACTAGCCATTGAGAATACAATAATGGACCTTCTATCCATGACCATTGACACTCTTCTATTTACTGGTCGAAAAGAAGGCTGAACAAACTTCAGTGAGGTTAACAAATCCTTATCCCATCTTTTTTCTTGCATAAAGATGCATTTGCATTTGGGTCCATAAAAAAGAGATTTATGGTTTCCGCTATCTTAGTTTTAAATTTTATTATCTTAATTTTACAAGATTATTTGATAAGATTGAATTGCTTTATTTGGCTTTAGAAAAACAAAGTAGTTTGTTATAACGTTACTTTAATTTTTATTACATATACAATATTTTACCATAGAATCACATTTACAATATTTTGTTACATGCATAAGTGATTATGTCTATTCTATTCTATTATGGTTTCATTTTAAGAGTGCTACTTGTATTATGAAAACTAATTAATATAAAGGTATTTCTCGTGTCAATTGTCGTTGTAGAAAACGGATTTATTTCCTCTCGTTTCCTTTTGTTAAATGTTGCATTTTTGAAATTGATTATCCTCAATTTTTCCGATTTCGCTCTAAATCTAAATTACGTAGGTTATAGGACGCTCTCTCTCTCCACAATTTGAACATAATAATAGTATGAATCAATAGTACGAACACTTTGCTACCTTGAAGCATGAATTTATTGTTCCACTGCTCGTTTTCGCTTTGACTTTTTATTCACTGGACTTTTCATAATTATTTTCGTAAAGTCATCGGTTTCAAACCCAACCTGCTCCATCGCCGTTTCACTAGAATGTGCACGAGTGGAAGCCGCTGAATTTGGTCTGTCTCCAGCTAGAACTACTTGTTTCATGATGATATCCTTTTTTGTAAAGGCACATCTGACTCATCGGAACTGATGAGTGTTATTGATCTTATTGCGAAAACACTTTCTGCAAGTAACAATTGTGGTGGCAGTTCCATAGGCGTATATTGAGAAAGACTCATAAACCTATGAAGCTTTTGGACCGAAACTACCATATTTTTAGAGCTTTGAGCTCTTTCAACTCATCTCTAAGCTCATCCAGCTGCTCGTGCTGTTTAATCTCTATCATTACATATTTTCCAGTTGTTGATGGTACTTTGTTGATCAGAAATGTTTTCGCGCCTAATCATAAGCGCATCGTTGGATTCCTCAAAGCAGTTTATGTACTCACTGATAAACTGTCGCACTGAAACAGCATCTTGCTTTCAACGCAACTGATCTAGTGGTTTGATCATAGTTTCAGTCATTTGGTGAGTTAGCGGATTTTGTGAGTGCGCCTTTTGCTCGAATCTTTTGTTTAACATACAGCTTTTAAACAAGGCGCGTTAAGTGGTGGTTGTGGAGTGTAAGTTTCTAGATCCCAGATGTGAAAAAAAATTTAAAAATAATTTTATTCAGTCTGGGACTTTGTCCCTGAAGAAGTTCGACCCTTTTTTCATGTAGGTTGACCACATAAAAGTCTCCTCACCCTCCCAACTTTTCAGGTATACAACTCACACGGGGTTTCACCCCATTTACCTCCTGTGTGGGTATTATCCCTGAGAAGCTGGTTTCTATAAACGTCTTCATTGATGTTCATTGTATATGGATCAGCTTAGCCCTCATTCATTACCAACGCGGATTTGATTGGTGAAGAGGTAATTTTAAATTTGTATGTTATTTAGCTTGTTAATCTATACTAAAGAATGAAATACGTTCTTTCGGGATTGTAATCTTGGTTTATTAAGAATAAGGGAGCTGGATGATACCGCAAAGTATATCTAGCTATCAAGTATATTGAAGTAATGCTCATCATTCAGTCGCCGAGGTTAGACCAATCGTTCGTTTTTTGCTGTAAATTGTGCTGCAACAACGACACAAACCAGATGGAAATTCAGAGTTTGCTATTTACTTGGCGAGAACATGTCTAGAGAGCGAGGTACAACCCGAGAACTTTGTTCAAATTACGTGGGTTTAAAATATGTGAACTGCATTAAAAAATTGAGTCAACCCCGCGCAGTATTAATAAATGCATTATAGCAAGAGAGGCGGTGTGCAACAGCCCAGCAAGAACTTTCTGAATATTAAAAATGGGGATCACTGACCGATTAAAGTCTCAGTCGAAAAGTCCAAGATTTAGAATGCGTTACTTCAGGTTATATGAGGAATTGAGATTAGTGAAAGTTCAAAATAACGTGGGCGAAATTCAGGCTTACAGTAAGCAACCAATCAAATCACTTAACAGTTCGTATTTATCCCTTTTTTTTAAACCGAGTAACGCATTCTAAATCTTGGACTTTTCGTGTAGTACTTGAGGTTAATGATCCTGGTAGGACGGCGAGAGAGAGAAAATACCTTATGAGGCCCATTGTGCCGATTAATACCGTTATATGAATTTTGATTCATTAGAAAAACCTACTCAACTCCCCTCAAAAATGAATCAAAATTCATATAACAGGGTATTAATCGGCACAATGGGCCTCATAAGGTATTTTTTCTCTCTCGCCGTCCTACCAGGATCATTAACCTCAAGTACTACACGAAAAGTCCAAGATTTAGAATGCGTTACTTCAGGTTACGAGAGTAGTGAATTAGCAGGGTAGTATTGATGTAATTTAGTTTTAAGGTCAAATGATATTCTAAAAATTGAAAACCTGGTTTCATATGTCGTGGAGGAATAGAAGGTGTGTTGTTAGTAGGTGTGACAGACTTTGAATCGTCGGAGGATAGTCCAAAGGGTGCTTGCACTTCCTGTTCTGGGTCGCCATAGATCTGTATTAACTTTTGTCGTTCTATTTCATTTTCATGACACTTCGTTTCTTCTTCGAGTTGGAGAATTTGACGTTTTGCCGCTACAGATTCGGCCTATTAGGGTTTATTTATGCTCGCATTTATTTACTACATTAATTGGTCAGAACCAATTATTAGAGAGATTTGGTAAAATTAAGTGCGTATGACACTATTCTTCCGTACATGTAATACAATCTGCACTGCTATTATCATTGAAGGTGCATTTTACATTAAGAGAAATTTATTATGAAATTTGTCTGAATTCACAAGTCATTGTAGCCTAACTACATAACTATAGGGTTTTTCTTACTAGTGCACCGATTATATGTAGCAAGTATGTTGCTCAATATGTAGAAAACGATAAATTCCTAACAATAACTTGTAGGTATAATTAAGGAGACGAGTAATCTGGACATTTGTAGGACATGCTTGCCTAAAACTTGCATTATCGGACTTACTTTAGTATGGGTCTCAGTCAAAAGAGTTTTTCTTGGGCCGGTGGGTTGCTATGAACGGCAAATAACGGTCGGTTTCTAATAACCTTGTCACTTCCACTAATGGGCCGTTGGTTAAATTATAATGAAAATACCGTAAGATAATCCGAAATTTTTTGTGAGCGTTATATTCTAATCTGGAATTATTTATAAGGAATATTATGATTAAAAACAAAAACAAATTTCGAGACAGTTTTTTTTAGCAAAAAGAGTCCACCGTTATTCTTTTCCATCTCAACCCAAAACGGAAAAATATTTTCCGCTCAAATTGAACGGTGTTAAAATAATTAATATTCCTTACGGATAAAGTATGAAAAATCATATAAAAATCATAATGTAACTTGAGAAGAATCAATTGTACGCACTTTTGGTAATGTAAAACTTTGATGGTGAAGCCAAACCCTATAACATATCAAATCGTATGTCGGATTGGCTCGAAACTGGGCTTATTCGACGCGTCATGACTCAATCTTCAATTCTTCTCAAAGTACCAACTTTTAACACGTTATCGCACTATGTTTTCGATACTTTTATTGGATGCCCATGAACCTAACTAATCTAGCGTGATTTAGTTCGGCGAGCTGTCATGCCTCCATGAGTTAAAATTAACATTTTTACCAATAAGGTCTTTATGCCTTTTTTGCAGTTTTTGGGGGTTAAATGTACGAAGGAGTATAATTTGGGCATTCTGAAAACAGATTCGGAACCGCAAGAAAAAACTCTATTAGACTAGCTAAGCCTTGTTAACATGTTGGGTGCAACTCACATAGAGGGGGGGGCGCTTTTGACAGACGTGTATAATTTAATGGAAATTCTGTACACAAAATGTTAAATAATATAGTAAAATGAAAATGAGTTATTGAGTTATAAACATACCTCCAAATTCCTGCGTTCTTCTTCAATTTTCCACATTTCTGCTTTTTGTCTATCTGCTTTTTCTTCCAAAAGTTTCCGTTTCTCTTCCTTGCGGTACAGCTCTGCTTCAGCAGCATACATTTTTCGCAATTGAACTTTTACCGTTTCAGCTAATGTCAGGCCATCTGCACAAAGCTTTCTTGCCCTATTGACTGAACTCCTATTTAATTATTTCAAGTTGTATATAAACCTAACCTTCATGAGGATTTTGTTTCAAAAATTGAGCGTAATCAGGATGTGTTTTCAAGTACTTCAAGAACAGAATTCCCATTTTTACCTGTATCAGATAAGCGTGCTCGTACATTTTTTCATCCGTTTTTACTTTATGCATTTGATCCATTGTTGTCAATGATCTTTAAGATGGATTTTATTATATCTCCCAGGCAGCTAATTTTTTGTATAACTCGCAAGCATCTATTAGGCCAAATAGGCTGCTAAGAAAATCTAATAATATCGATCTCCAGAATTAAGAATTTTGTTTCTTAAAATTACAGAATTGTATCTACTTGCGGTGCGATTTCTTTTCTATCTCATATGCTGTAATGTTTTTTGATTAGTCATCCGAGTTGCTTATCGAGAACTGATTGGTCAAAAATTACTCCGGATAATTCAGTTTCTATTCAAATAAAAAAATATGATTGAGCAATTTGCATTCGAACTTCCATTGTCAAATTAAAAAAAATTATGTTAATCTAAACTCAGCCCTTCACGCCATAGAATCGATGACGTCAGCGGAAATGCTAAACATGAGGTCCATTCAAAGCCGGATTTGAAGAGAATAAGAGAAGTTACGAAAATAGAGAATGTTGGCAGAAATGTTTTTCTATCGATAATTTTATTTTCTAACTCCTAGGGATTATGTATCAAAAACTGTAGCCATTTTTGTGGTGAAAAACTTTTTGTCAAGAGGATTAAATTTTAAAAATTTGAATTTTTTAAAGTGTCATTTCCTAGGTCTGAGACCACAATTGCGGTGATCCGTATTAAAAATAATCAATTTCCAGTTTTTAACTGACATTTCCGGCCTAAATATGTTGCAAATAATGCCACGTATAATTCAGAGGGGACAATCATATATTCAACCACCTATACGGCCTCACACACGCTAAAAACTGGTCTCTTGCCCTAGTAGGGACGATTAGTTGCCTGGGAGATAGCATAGTAACTATGATTATGTGTACGTGACAGAGTGAAAGACATTAAAGTCATCATGCTTGTGATCCAAACAGTCACGGCGCATGTATATGTCAATAAGTGCTGAAATAATTGACATATAAGATATAGTCTAAATAAATCATTGATAACGAGCAAGTTTTAAAAGAGAAAGCTAGAATTAGTGCCACGAATCTAAGTCAAAAAAATAATATAAATCTTACGTATTATGTTGTGGACCAGATAACTTTAACCCCTACCTACTTGGAAAATGGGATATTTATAATAATTAAACTGTCGGCATAGTCGATTTGGAAAACCGTAACCTAAAATATCGCGCTATAGGTATGGTAATCTTGAAAGTATTTTCTGCTTGCATTTCAGCATGTTTGTAAAGCTTTTCTATTCGCTCGTCAGCATCTAACATTTCATCTGAAGAACATTTTTAAATTTAATTTTTAACCGAAGCAGTTAATCCAGCAGTGCATAATTTGAGACGAAGCCAGATTGAAATAAAACAATTATGTTGTTCAGATTTTCGTTCATTATCATGTGTTTCGTCTTTTTTTAAGTTTTCTTAATCGATATATATTCATAATAAATTAAGGACATAGTTAAAACTGCCATATTAAAAATAATAAGAAAAAATCTACAATATTAGTGAGCCTCTGGCAACCTATCTTCGAACATTTATTGTTTACATTATGACCACCATTGGATCAGGGCTTTTATCGGGGGTAATTTACTGCGTGTACATATACATTGATAACACGATGTATCCATTTCCGATGTAATCTCATTGTTCCCATTTTTGTTGACTCTGATCGACCATCATGTTGAGATAAGGCTGGTGATTGACCAGGCCGAGTGAAATATTAGTTCGCCGTACTGGTGTCCTTATTGCCGGTGACATTAAAGGTCGAAAAATCGATTTGGACTACCACTGATGGTGAAGAGAGATTTATTGAAACCAAGACGGGATAGATTAGATATAATTGCACTTGTTGCATTGCCGAATGGATGATTCAGACAATTTTTGTAGATAACTTAACCGCCGGCACATGTGTTGCAGGAATCTATGTAGGCCACCGAGATAGAACAAAATGGCATCAGACACTATTACAGTACGGGTTAATTGTATTATTTACCAGAGCAACATATAGTAAACCTTTATACTATAACGTTGTGGTCGAGAGTTTACTCCTGTGCCAGTAGTATTTTTTGCATGGATTGTACTGCTGAAACCTAGAGCGTCTGAACAGGATTCGGTAACAACAGGTTGCACATAAATATGATTCTTTTTTCAACCTAATTATTCGGAATGCTCCCTGAATGTCCCTTAGTCAGTCCCTTACAGAGTCATGAATGTGAAGGCCTTTTTGTTGTGAGTGCTTATTACCTGGTTATTATATTTAATCAGGTTGGCATCGGATGGCGTTAAGGCACCTTTAGGCATGATATTTAACCCACGTCGGATAAGACAGCTGTTTGCTTATCATTGGTACTTTAGGTCTTGATATTACTCTTCTTGAGACGTTATTGGACTCCAAGATCAAGTATGTAGCGTGAAATATCATAATGTAACATTCTGCTTTTGGAGAGGCTGATGACACTTTTGGTTGATTTCCTCTAAGATATTTTGATTTTAAGTCTGATTCTAGTTAAAGGTGATCTCGATCCCCTCTATAACTGATTGCACCTGATTCACTAATGATTTAGCGGAGCGATCCAACCAAACCTGAGGACAGAGTCAATCTTGTTGACAGCTCATTGTACCAATGAGAAAACCAAGTACTCTCCATTTTGATGGAATATGAGTGAAGTACAACAGATACATCCGATATACCTTCTGGCCCGCAAGCACCTAGGTACTAGCAAGATACGGTGGGTGGAATTACCGCTGTTCTATCCAAATACCGAGCTTGGAACTGGTTTAGTCTAACAGGAAGTCAGGAATTACTGCTACCAATTTTATAGCCAGATATTTTATCCATCTGCATATCGACTTCATTCATTACAACATTTACTAACTTGCTACAATAGTTTCTATTTCTACTTTTGTGCTACTATCGATTTAATAGCTAGCTATTCATGCTGGATTCTTAATGTGTATAGTTGGTTGGCGGATTTTCTTAAATTGATGAAATATTATATGCGAGTGAATATATACTTTAGGTTTTGTTAAATCTTCCCATGTTCTAGAACTGAAAGCTAATTAACTTTGGATTTTCCTTACGAGTCTTCTCTAACTTTCTCGATAGAGGAAGTATAGCGTGTCTGATTTAACAGCAGCCGGACAAAAGGGTCTACTATGGACGTGAATATATATCGTGGAACAATTAGCTAACGTACGGCAAGAAGGATAGGCATGAAGGACTGGCTTCATTTCAAAATTCTACATTAAGGGAGTTAATAAATATGGTTATATAGACGTGATCGATATAAAGTCACTAAATTATCCAAATTCCCGAACAATTTTATTGGTGTATACCTATTGTCCCTTATGATGGACTTTTTGTTTGGCAAAAGTTGCGTATCCCTCGAGCGAATTGTAAATAACGATCTATGATAGCCGCGAGAAGTTATATATCGACTATCTTTACACAATATTAGTCATTGATTGTGTTTCTGTGGTCAACTGTTTTGCTGAATGTTCGTAGAACGCCATATTGGGTGAATAATTTACTAATATATTTATCTAACAGCCAGCTGGGATTGGGGTTAATGACGTAGTGGTTTTTCAGATTATAAAGAAACAGTAGTTAGTTAACGAACTTAATTTATTCTATGCTTAACCAGTGGGGACCCCGAGCGAAATATCCTGTGGAGACCCTTTAGGGACAAAGGTCCCTACGCTCTGTTCCATCTCAATTCAAAACGGAGCAATATTTTCCGTTGAAAATTTGAACGATGTAAGCTATGCTATCTGGCTATTTAACGGGTAGATTTTAAGTCTTAGAAGGCGAAATTTCATTCAAATAATATACCTAAAAATCCAAAACATATTATTTCGAGCCGTTCTTCTGATACCTTAGCCCTATGCTAACAAGAGTTTATACAGTCTGTCATCGAATCGCTGTTAAACTGATAGCTGCAATGTACTGTCTGTTAATGTTTTAGTCATCAACTCGACATTTGGTTTGTTTAGGAAATCTTAACGACATTAGCGTAGCTAATCTTTGCGTTTAATTTAGTATACGCTTAAGCGCCCTGTCTGGTTTTTCTGGAATCCAACCGTTGTTGGAGTCGTTGACAAAAGGGCTTTCTTGCTGTGTTAGTTAAATTACATCGACCAAGCCATATAACTGTATCGGCACTTTTATACCATTGGCGTTCTTTAAATGCATAATAATTATATTATTTAATTACATCTATCAGGTATTGATATGTTGCTCTTAACATAATGCCACATTCCAGGTACGATAGAAAGCGTAATAAACAGTATATTGCATTCTATCGGTACAGCACGGTCATGTAATTTTAACATAATGTCCATGGGACAAGATTACATATATTTATATGAATTAAAAACACCAAAGTGACTCCAATCGCTGCGTAATTGGTTTGCCGCAGAGCAGTAAATATATCTTAGCACACATACCCGCTGCTACAAAATGTCAATGTTGTCGAACCGTTTTCGATTAGTTTTTAATAAGAGTTTTAGAGACCAAATCAAAATCCAACACGCCCGTAATCGCTAACCTTAATATATACTGTATTTGATTCAGGTACTAAAACATTCCAAAATACGTTTGAGCGAACATTCTATAAAACCAACGAAATGACTTTTCGTCGTCTTTTCAAACGTGTTTCTCAACTTTTTCGATTTCATTTGACTCTGGATAACTTTCCCAAAGCACCATGCGCCTCGAACTTGAGCCCAACATTTTCGCGAATACATAAGTGGAACTGGCTTGAATTGTGAGTTTTGAACAAAACTGGCCTAATGCCAACACAGTCCCTTATCCAGACTCCTAAAAATGAAGTTTCAATTTTATGATTATTTGATATAATATTACTTTAGTTCTATGTTCTCAGAGAGCTGAAAACTCGCCTTTTGTTTAAGATCAATTTCATTCTCTATTTCTCTGTTTCCGTTCATAACATATACCTTGTCGTTAGCACAATGGCAGATAATTATATTTTTCTTCTCACAAATGAAAAAAGAACAAATATTGTGACTTACCAGGGAATCATACATTACTTTTCATACATCCACATAATAGGTTTCCCTTTCCTAAAAGTATGGAAGATGGTTTTTATCAATTCTTCCGTTTTATACATGAGCAATTTATTTCCGTACGCAAGAAAACAAACGGATTGGTCTGGTGGTTGTGCAAAAGTGGAATACGCAATTCCAGTTATATTTTCCTCGGGATTAACGCGAATTTGACTATATACACGATCGTTGGAATAAAATTTTATTTCACCATTTGATAAAGCAACGGTTTTTATTCGAAGTTTGTTCCCGTCTGTTGTGCCCAATAAGCCAGACCGCACGCAAATCGGTCGACTAAAAACAAAATTATGCTTTAATCCCTTGGAGAAATAACCAAACACTTAACCCCTTGTAAATAATAAGCGAAAATGCTTTGTGAACTTTAATATTAACATAAATTGACAGTGGATTAACGTAAATAGAAAACCTATTTTCTAGATTTTGACCAAAACTTAGACATACTATTTTCTGTAAAATTATAGGCATTCGTGTAAAACAGAAAAAAAAGTAAGCCACAAAAATTAAGTCATCGTATAAAATTAACTTATGTTTACTCATTTTGGCACCTTAATTACTCTCTTTAATTTTATTGATGTCTGGGTCTGTTTTAACAAGAAAAACGTCAGCTTTTATATTTTCTAAAAGACTAGCTAACTCTAAATTAAGTCATTCAAAAAAAAACTTTTACCAACTTTAAGTAATATAATACACCAATCACTTTTGTTTTCTCCTTATTTCTCTCTCTTCGAGATAAATGAAACGTGTTCTACGTTTTAACATGTATCTCTATAATACCTTAACCCCCTGTGCAAAGTACGGAGAGAATTGGACTTTTCGCCACTAAAATGGCTACAGTTTTTGATGCATAATCCCTAGGAATTAATATTTGAAATCAGTAATACAAAAAACAATTCTGATTCCATGCCAACATTCTCTATGTTCGTAGTTTGTCTTGTTTTCTTCACATTCCCAGTCGAACTTCACATTCTACATACAAAACCCATCATTGGTGTTCGAGTCCAAGTCGGCCCAATCGTATTTTTTTTATTTATTTCTATTCTAATTCAAATCTATGATGTAATAATATTTTTAACCAATCAGTTGCTAGTTGATGACTCATCAAAATACGTTAACGCAATAGATGCGGTAATGATTTAAGAATGATTTCTGAAGCAAGCTATGAGCGGAAAATACCCAGAGTAAAAAAACTTAGTTAGTCCGCGAATGACACAACAAGAGGTCGGCAGTACGCGAACAAAAATGTATTCCATTTTTTTTTTCGATTTTAGCGTTACGAGGGATAGGTACAATTCTCTCCACATTTTGCTCAAGATTGTTTCCATTACATAGCTAATGGCTTAATCTTTCAATATATATATTTAATTTGGTCTTTTAGAACAGTCGAATTAGTGGATAATTTGATTGGCACTAGTTTGTAGCAAACTCACCAAATGATTTCACAAAGCTGAAATCTTGTCTGTACGTTCGTCATTAATATCTGGTTTATATGAAAAAAAAACAAATGAATTCACCTCGACTACAACGCTTTCTACGGACAAGAACAGTTTTTACAACCGGAAAAGAAAAGACCAGTTATTATTTTTCATGCATTCGGTAAACTGAGTTAATCTTTAATCATGCCAAATTAGATAGAAAAATCGGTCGTTACTTGAGGCAGGTTGGTATCTATAGGAGAAACATCTTCTATTTAAGATGATACTGCCAAATCTCTACTCGCATTTTGTATTTTAGACACATGTGTCTAAACTGATCGGTTAACGAGACTTAGTGAGCCTGATAGAGTTTTTCTTGCGGTTTTTTCATCTCATTACAGAATGTCCAAAATTATACTCCTTCATACAGTTAACCCCCTCTAAAGACAAAAATGGGTCGAATAGTTGACTTTGACCGTCTTGAAATATAGTTTTAACGCAGTTGTTTCGAATCTAATTTTTCGTGAACATACTTTTCAATCTTGGCATGTTTTCTAAATCATAATAAAATCGAAAAGTGTAAAATTCGTCATTTTGTCACTTTTTGAAACTTTGTACCTTTTTGGGTCCAGTTTTTAGCCTATAACGGGTCACGTCTTATGAATTCGGGGTCGGTACTTGACGAAATGACAGTTTTGACTAAAATTCGCCCACTCCACATAACAGGTCTATGAAAAAATCTACCAAATACCCTTACAATTTGATATGTTATAGAGTTTGGCTTTACGATCAAAGTTTTACATTACGAAAAGTGCGTACAATTTATTCTTCTCAAGTTAATTTAAGGCTTCACAATAGGGGTTTTTGGGGGTTAACTGTATGGAGGAGTATAATTTTGGACATTCTGTAAAATTTAATATGTTATAGTTTGACTTCACGATCAAAGTTTTACATTACCATAAGTGCTAAGAATTAATTTTTCCCAAGTTATGGTAATTTAAAATTTCACAACATTTTCACGTTATGTTAGGGGTTTTGGCGGGTGAAAGGGAACATAGATTTCCGTGAAATTAGACTCATTTGACGCGCACGGCTGTCAGTTACATTTCTTCTTAAGTGATCGATCCCCAATTCCGAATACGTGACCTACTTATAGCCCAAAAATGGTAATGTAAAACTTTGATCGTGAAGTCAAACTATATAACATATAAAATTTTAAGATCAAATTTTAGATTTTCGCATAGACCCGTTAAGGCAAACAAATGTGATTTCGTGAAGTATGTCGGATTGGCTCGAAAGTGGGCTTAAT
>SCLF01455168.1:0-15322 GCA_004367975.1 Mesochordaeus erythrocephalus
ACTGAGGGAAATACACTTTTGCCAAAACATTGTAACTAACTGGGGAATTTGTAAAAAAATGAAATTATGTAACTAACAGAGATAAAACACACTTTTCCCAAAAAATTGTAACTAACTGGGGGTAGGGACTGTAATGTATAAGGGAACTTTCCTTAGCTTTTAGAAGTAGGAAGTAACACCGCTATTCTTTTCCATCTCAAGCCAAAACGGAAAAATATTGTCCGTTCAAATATTAAACGAGCGAAGTTACGCTTCAGGGCTATAACTGTTAAAATTATATTCATATTGGCTACAGGTAAACTACGAAAAATCATAATGTAACAGTTGTACACGCGAAATTGCATTCAAATTAAATTTTATCGGTCAAAAAATATGCTGGTCTACGAATTATTTATATGCTGGTCTACGAACAACCGTATTGGTGGTGGATAAAAACTCCTTACAAATTTAATATGCAAGTTCTGTATGGCGTTCTTGTAGATAAAAGCAACTGGTTGTGTCAACATTTGTCAAACTGAAACATCCAGATAGGGCTAAAAGCTTCTTGAACAGCGCATACTACACGTGTTGACGAAACCCAGTCACAAGATAAAAGCAGCTTATTTAACATTATGCTTTAGAATGTCTAGAGTGCACTTAAGTCAAGATTTGCAAGCAGCAATTGACTAAGACTTTGGTTTTGCCGGAAACCAGAGATTACCGTTTTTTGTTCCATACAACGTTACCCTAGGAATATGGGATGGTATTTCGAACGTAGAGAAAGTTAGAAAATGGTAAAAGACGAAATAATGAATCAACTTGGCAAGCTGAGAAAGTTGGAAACAGCTAAGAAAATAGAATGGTGACAGACTATAAAAAGATGCTCAACACATCAAGAAAGACCGGAACAAAGCATGAATACATGGTTCATGAAAATATGGAATGGAGCTAAGCAGGCTTCACAAAGTATTTGGCCAAGTAAATTTATAGAAACTATTGCTAGGTCGAAAACAAGGGCAGAATCGGGAAAGACCAAAGTGACAATTGATGTTCTATAATTGAACAGATAGATATGGAATCCATTCTTATACTTCAAAAAACAGCAGCAATATTAAACTTCATCCACGAGAAAGTTAAAGTTGGATACAGAAATCGAAATGATGCAGGCAACAAACATCCTAAATACATATAGTCTTAAGATATGCAGGTTCAGCCCGGGGCTATTACATCAAGGCAGATGGTTAAGGACAACACTAGCATACATACATAAAAGTTATACGTTCACCTACGAAATCGCTTTTATCTCATCTGATGATGAAAAATCATTTTCCCTTTTTAGCCACCATTAGTAGGGGATTGTTCCTTTTCGTCAGCTCACTTTAGTATGACCTCAATAAGAAAGACAAAGTAAGAACAAAATGAGACCAAGAGAACGAAGTTTGAGTGTACGGAAAGCAGAGATATGTTGGATACAACGTTGAAGGTACAGCTGGAAAAGAAACCTGATATGCGGGAAATGCCATTAACAAATTTTGATAAAATAATGAAAATTCATCACAGTTGGCAAAAGGCGGAACGCGCCCAAACAGAATAACCTTAGATACTAGCAGGTTTCTGGTTAAGATCGAATGGTACAGCAACATTTCGCCAACCTCCAGAACTACAAATGTACGCATAATTGTTCGTCAAAAACGAATCAAAGTCAAGGAAAAGTGAGACAAATTGAAAATCTGCGCGAGTTGGAAGAATGCTTTCCACAAAAGAAATGGAATGCAGATGTTTGAAATCTTCATCGTAAAATGATTAGGAACCAGCAATTGCAGTCTAGGTTCCTAGCGGAAAACATTTAAACGGCGTACTACAGTAAGGTAGTAACAGACAGAGAATGCCAGATAGATAGAGTTAAAAGAGTGGAGAAAAACGCAGGGTTATCCACGTGGAAAATGATGAAGCCGAATTGAGCGCCAGGTGCGAAAATTCAAAGACGTCATAAGGTTGTCAATGAACATATTACAAGCCAGATGTGACATACTTAACAGGTGCAAATTATAGCAAACTCAAGCGCATACTAGATAGGTCAAACTATAATAACCCAGGTGGCATATGGCTATATATAAATTCAGATTCTTATACAACCGAGAGCTCATTGCAAACATGTTTAGTACAAAGTAGGTCATAGCGGAAACTTCCCGGAATCGCATATTTGATTGGCTTTCATTCAAACAAAAGGTCTCATTCATCTTCAAACTAATTAGTTAAAAATATGGGGTAGGTTTGCAATAATTTTCAAAATTCAAAAGCGGAAAAGGGTTTAACTGGGGGCTTTCTTCCAGGCGAAAAAAACAAGTTTGTGTATAATTACTTTTGCACATTTTTTTCTGTTTAAAAATTTGCTAAAGGGCGTTCAAATGGACAATGATCAAATGTAAAGCATTGTTACGTTAATTGTCTTATAAAGCATAATGAACTTTTAAACTAAAATTTTAATTTTAGAATAAAGATGTCTATTATCTTGTGTGACCTCATCATCAACGAGAACGCTTGCTTTAAACCGACTATCCAGTAGTCCAAGCATGCAAGTCCGCCAAGAACTGAAACGGAGGAGCCGGAAAAAGCGGCGAGAAAAGCAGCTAAAAAGTAAAAATAGCAAGCTGCTGAGAATCCAGAGGAACAGGTCAAAGTCATTCCACTTCGTTCCTGCGTAGTGGTGAAGTCGCCTATTGTGAGACCATGCTGCAGCTGGACGTCGCAGTGATGACACCATGTGAATTAGTTCAGACGGATGATGAAGGGTTGTTGAACACGACTTTTACAACTCAGGCTTCAACTAACATCATACGAGCAAATACTCCAGAACAAGAGTCATCCAAACAAAGGGAGAAAACTAAATGGTCAAAGCAGCTGGGGATGGAACTACAACATTGCTGAAACATCTGCAAAAAGAGCTCATGTATAGCACCAAAGAGATCCAGCATGAAAAATATGGTGGGCAACAGCAGAGGAGGAAAAACCAATATATCTGAATGAAATAACCTATTACAATCATTGTTGCTTCAGATCCGAAAATCCGTCAACACCCAACATACACTTTCTCGACGCAAGCAGCCAACTTGCAAGGACTACTGAAAAGCTTGAGATTAGATGACCTACCTCGAGCAAAACAGATACACGACATATGGAACATGTCAATTCACAAAGTCAACACAGTGGGAGCACAAGCAACGGTATTCAATCAGCTCATAAACGAGCAAACAACTACTTAGGAGAATCTCCATTATGAGTCCGAACTAGTAAATTATGTTAATGCAAAGGTTAGTTTAGCTTCGCAGAATTAATTTTAGGATATTTGGATCCAACTTATAAATATAAAACATGATGCTCATGATAAATTCGGAAACATCGATCCACCTAGGGAAAACTGTGAGATATTTTTCCAGCAGACAAACCCAACCAAATATGGAAAACATGTGAAATGCAAGAGTAAACGAGCGATGGCATACTTCATCTTGAACTGCCATTTATTCACTTCACCATAACTGCCGTTTTCACATGCACAACAAATAGGAAATAGAAGAACCCTCACCAAACAAATTTGATTTAATTTACTCTTAAAACTTTAACGACATGTCATCTTAATTCTTTAGATGGATTGAATTCGGCGATTGCGAGCCCCGATGCAAGCATCTCGGTCATCACGGGAATACAAAAAAGAAACCTGTAGCTGTAAACTAGAGTAACTTGAACCAAAAAAATCCTACTAGAACACAAAGTATTACTTGATCATTTTGGGATTGTAAAACGTAACAAGTGTAAGATAATGAGAGCAAAAAAAAACAAACGAAAATAGAATGTAAACAGCATTGGACAAGAGATACTGAAGCAAGCGAAAATGTCAGTCAACAATGTACATATTAGGGAAAAATCCTGGAAGATTGTGGTAACAAAAGGTCATCATACTTTGGGGCCAAATGCAGATGTAAATTAAAACAAGAAAAACTTCTCTCAAGTTCGTGCCCCCTTCTGTTCGTCCAGTAAATAGAAGGCTGCATGGTGATAGACAGAATGGGGAAACTTCCAGGACCCTTATTTTACCGTCAATGGTTAGAGAAGGAGTGGGAACGTTGGGATTGGTTTCGTAAATTACGCAAAGACAAGGAAGATAAACCTATTTGGGAATAAATCATTAGTGGATTTCGAGGAAGTCCCAATGCTGATGATTAGAGAAATGCTAGGTTTGCGAATGCTAGGTTTGAAAATGTTGCTCTCGTAGAAAATATAGCAACAAGTACTATACGCCACAAAGAGTACGACAAAATTAGACGGGAAATAGATTCAGAAACAAAGAAAGAACTTTGATTAACGAAGCAGGAAGTGAACAAAGTCAGGAAACGAAAGAGTTTTTTTGGGAAAGACGAATGTAATGCTTTGAAAACAGGTAAAGTAAAACGCGGGAAATACCAATTCAAATAACACTCTCAGGTAATGTAATAAATCCTGCGAGTTTTAATTCGGATGGATTGACTGCAAAGTGGAGCCATTATGCTGATGAGGCACATGACATTGCAGAACTGCAGACGCCCTTAATGACCGAACAATCAACTGGAATGGAGAGTACATGCCACACGAAATCTTCAATAAATATCAAAAGGACATGAGTATAAGTTTACGATTGATGCAAAGGCGACATTGGAGAATGTAAAATGTGAGAAGTTCATATCATGGTAGAAACATGAGCAAGCATGACACGCCGACTTTTTTACCATTCCCCAGCAGCAACTGTAAGGGGAAATGGTTTACCACCGGAAGTATAACAAAAGCCACCATTGTTCTAAACAAAAAGGGAAACATCACCGGAAGTGCAACTAGTTTAGGAAATGTTAATGAAAATGAGTTGTAAAAAAGTTGCAACTAAGATGTTAAATTAAGAACATGAAAGTAAAGATAAAACGCAAAGTGAGCATCAATAAATGGAGACACTGGACAAGAGTTACCGAGGCGAGAGGGTAAAGCAATGTTCCTGTTCGGGAAAAATAATGGAAGTTGGTGAAAGGTAAATTCGACCTTCTTTGGACCGAAATGCAAGAAACGAGTTGGGAGAAAGACTTTTTAACATTAAAGATTGTGTACAAATAGACAGATAGGCAGATAGACAGATAGACAGTAAAGCGCTGGCTAAAATGTAGCTTAGAAACTAAATAGAGCTTTATTTTCGTCATGAAAAAGACTTTATGCAGGCTTATTATCGGACGTTAAGGAAATAGCCATGATAATGATGCGAGATATTCCGGGATTAAGAAATCAACGCCAAGATTATGAAGCATTTCATCGTGGAGTTGACAGCTTTGAGAAAATCGCACCAGTGACACTGAAAAAAGCGAAGAAGTTTAGAGATAAAGGTCATATCATGACGGCAACAGTATTTCATAAGCAGTATGAAGAAATGTGTCGCAAAATTACCCGAAGACGGGAAAATAGGTGAGACTCACAGGTCAGGAGAGGATAGAAAACGAAATAGCCATAGAACGGATGAAGCAAAACTACAGCTTAAAACTAAAAAGCTTGGCAATTAGTAGTTCTGGGAGCGAAGAGAAGAGTGTTTTAAAAATTGGTATAGCAAAACACGGGAAATCCCCAGGCAAATTACACCACCGGGAAAACTTATAAAACCGATAGTTTTCAAGTCAGATGAAGCATTAGTTCTGCAGAATAGAGATTTCGTGGTTTAAACGATGAAAAACTGGTTAAAGAGTTGGGAGATTACACTCATCACAGATTATGAGGAAACTGAATTATAAACACCGCTCGTGCTAGTGGCGTTAGATTCGAAGCCACACATTTTCTCCGATGGAGGAATTACCAAAACTATGGAATCAAGCTGCAAGATCGTCTAAGAAAATTATATGATGAAAGAGGATTTCAACTGCTAAATATTAAAAGGAAAGAAAAGCAATTACATAGCTGATGTTTGAAGTTCTTCGATTAAAATACTTTGCATGCCGTTTGGTTTACCAAAAGCATCTTCCATATTCATAAATTTGACCGTAATTAACTACTTCGAAGAAGAGAAATTTTAGCCTCACTTTACATTGATGTAAGGCTATTAAAGCAACACCAGAGTATCCAACTACCGCAAGAGTAGAGTCTACACTGTTTTTAGGTGTCATGCTTATTATAGCACCGGACACATCAGTAACAGATCCGCTACACCGTATAATAGAGGTACCGGAGACTAAATGGTTGAAATTCATGCGACTCTGCAAGCAAGTGAGGAGTTTCATCTCAAGCAACTGGAATAGCTATTAATTTCCAAATTGCATTAGTAAGATGAAATAATACATCAGACAAATGCAAGAGTAATAACTCAAGAAAATAGAACACATGACCTTAGGGCAATTAATGACGATGACTTGCGCAAGGAACTGGGAAAATGGCAAACATTGGATTATCTCGAAATTAACAGACCAGGGTTGGCAAAGAAAGCAGTAAACATTCAAAAGCCCCCATGAGTTAACGTTTTTCGACGCCGTTTTTTCGACGCCGTGTAATCTAGCATATTCTGAGAACGGATTCGGAACCGCAAGACAAAGCTCTATCACAATCACTAAATATGGTTAAGCTATCAGTTGCTACATGAAGGGAGGGGTGTAGTATAATACACCAACAAGTATATTTTTTTCTCTCGCTCCTCCTTTCAAATTTTTCGAAGATTTGTGAATTATCATTAAAACGGGTCAGTATTGCTTTGTAACGTTATAAAATTTATTTGAAAATATCCATGGGTAATCGTGATAGCTGGGAAACCGTGACAATGGCGAGAAAAATGAAAACACTTCGTGGCCTATTTTACTATTTATAGTAATTATACCCTAATTTTGTATTACCCTGGGTGCAAGTTTTTTTAATTCATTTACGGCTGAGAAAATGGCTTATCCTTGATTACATTCTTTCTTAATACGCACCTTATAAGAAACCAAGAGCTAGGTGTGGTAAGCTAGGTGAGCTTTGTGTTGTAAACGTTTTCAGAATAAGTTTTTTCATCAACATTGAAAAACTGCATTTAGATCTGGTTTAAGAATTTTCTTAAAAGGTAATATTTAATCACATGACTGTGTAATCAATGGTAACATAAGCTCCGTGAGGTAATGGTTTATCTACATATGTGTAACATTTTCAACATTAAGGGTTCATTCTTTCAACTGATATATTTAGCTTGGCGATTAGTTTTCTAGAAGCCGCCTATTAAGGGAGAACGTTATTTCATTAGTTGATAATTCCATGAATAAGGCCAGCTTTAAATATCATTTTCCGAGCCGTAACTGAATGTTGTGAATTACAAAAAAAAAACTTGCACCATAATATTTTAGCTTTAGTTACTATAATACGCCGAAAAGCATTTTTTTCTATCGCTGTCTCTCAACATGCGACGTTTGGCATCTATCACGAAAACGCATGAATATTTTAAAATAACATTTATAACATTCAACCAATGGAGATATTTTTAAAACAGAAATACCATAATCTGTAATGATTTGATCTTCAATCGTGCAAACGACACAATATACCTTATTCGAGAAATTTACGAAAGTAAACTACAAACTTGAACTCGCGTTCCTTGATATACTGAGAAGGAACGACTTGATGAATCTTCAAGTAAGGCCGACAATTACACTTTTTGATTTTAGTTATATATATTACTATGCATATCAAACTCATTCATACAGTATAATTTAGTAATTTTATAATTTTGTGGGGTAAATTATCAGGAAAGTAAAATAGAAATGACTACACTATACTGTATGAATGAGTTTGATATACATAGTAATATATATTTATAGATAACTAAGATCAAAAAGTGTAATTGTCACCCTTACTTGTATATTCATCACGTTGTTCCTTCTCAGTTTTTCAAGGAACGCGAGCTCAAGGCTTTAGTTTTCTTTCGCAATTTTCTCGAAAAACATATATTGTGTCGTTTGCACGATTAAATATTAACTCATTACAAATCTAATGGTATTTCTGTTTTTAAAATGTCTCCTTTCCTTTTAGTACAGTAGCAGTTGTAGTCCAAACATGTCGCATGAGTTGAAATAGAGAGCGGGAGAGACAACTTCATTAGTCACTAAAGTGCAGTTTCTAGGTGATAATCTCCAAATTAAATATATATATCGACAGACTGATTTCTTACTTTCGAATGTTATACATTTTATTTTAAAATTATGCATGCGTTTTCGTCATAAATGGGAAACGTCGGAATCTTAGGAGACCGAGAGAGAGAAAACAAACTTTTTGGCGTGTTATACTATTTAGAGTACTTAGAACTTAATGTTTTATTGTATTGCGTTAACTGTACGACGCCGTATAAATTTGCATATTCTGTGTTATATTTATTAATTACGTTTATATACTATATCTTGATTCAGGCAACTGCAAAAATGTACGAACCAGGAAGCTCTATGAAATATTACATGACGGAGCATTGTGGATTTAAATCGGGATTTTCTGGAGTTGCTGGTTATGGTCTTGGTGGACTTATGGGGTTGTTTCTGCATGGAGCGAGTGGAGAATCAGCACGTGTACAGTCAAAAGGTGATTGTATGTAGGTCGCAAAGGGGATTTTCTTATGCTGGCAAAGTTTTATGTGGTTCTAATTTAAAAGTTACTAATAAATGTACATCTAAAAATATTTAATTTAGCTTTCGGATGTTAATGACCTAAAAACGATTTAACAGTTAGAATTCCTAGCTTTAGGTCACATGGTAACCCGTAATTTGCACTCTCCGTAATAGCACAAATAAGATCGTTTCTAGGGAGAAGCAGTCTGCAGACTGCGATGATTGCGGCGGTTTAACTGGGAAAATCTCAGATAGCTTAGTACATTGTTAGAAAAGGATGAGGGAAACATGTACAGTGATGTTGGTAAAATTTGAAGAGAACAATTGCGAGACTAAAAATTCCATGGGCGGCGATTTTAGGTGCACGGAATTAAAGTCCATGCGAAATACTTTTAAACCCAATATTTACAAATAATTTATCAATTAGTAAATGTATTTTTCGAAATAATATTGAAACCGGTTATCTTCAATCAAAGCGTTTTCAATTTCATCAAATAGGTCCGTCAAATTGTAGTTCAGATTGTATTTTCCATTTTTATTTTTTCTGAAAGCAGAAAAAACGCTGTGTTTCGTTCCAATTCACTGTTAATTAACCATTTACAAACGAAGTGTCTGTACCTTTTATTATCAACAGCATTAGGCAAAAGGCCCAATGGTTGAAGATATCTGGTTTTCCAAGCAGAACGAAAAATACTTCTAAATTTTCATAGCTTTCATCGACAACATGGAATGGAGCATTATCTAACAATAAAATGCATTTTTCCGGGAATTCCGAATACCTTAATTTTGCTCTAACTCAGATTATAAACCATGTACTATTAGCATAAGATATCCAATCTCGCAATGATCTTATCAGCCCTAGATGATCACTTCTAAAAGGCCATTATCTTTTCACTCCCAGGGGTATGATTAAATCTATGATTGCCTACTGTGTTAGACTTAGTCGTTGACTTGATCCAATCAGCCTGACAAATGTTTAACTTTTCAAATTGTCTACTTTTCATTAGCAAGAACATTAGGCAAAAGTACATACAATCAAAATAATTCGTTAATATAATCAGTGTGAAATATATAAGATCCTAGTGGTACTCTACCTCGAACACTCGCGACGCCATAAACGAATTGGAGAGACAAAAATTCCGCCTACGATCAGACCATTTTACCAACATCACTGTATAACATTTATAGAAAATTTGGTTTATTACAACTTCACTATTTTTCGCGAAGATAACCACGTGTGAACAAAATCCGGATCAAATCAATTTTTCCGTTCCCAGTTTAGCAAATTGTTGGTGACCAAAGTAGATATTTTAAAAAGAGAACTACCACTAGATCGGTAAGGACCGAATCTTTAATCATACAAAATATTAAGGCAATTCCGCGTATCTTTTACGAGATAATTACGAACGAATAACACTTATCGATTTAAATGTCTAAATTTTAATGAAAGACTGACCACGTGAGTAAGTGACCTTGGAACACACTTGGATTTGGGCATTAACTCTCGCAACGGCTAATAGCGCAAATTGAACCCGGCACAGGCAAAATATAAGGGCTAACACGCCAACCTATTTATAAGGAACTGTTACGATTTTTGAAAATATCTACTTTGGTTACCGTATTAACTTTAAACAAAGTAACAGATGTCAAATTTGTTGGGACTTAATAATAGTTACCTTTAATTTCCTCATCCTCCAGAAGTCTCAGTAAACGTCTGTATCTGCACACGCACTGCCTCTTGTAAAACATCCACACGATACCCTTTTGGGATATATATCTATTTGTGCTATAAACTAGTGCATACCTCGAATTATAATTTTAAGCCGATTTTACACACAAATGGCGGGTAAATATGACGTTATCAGTTCACTATGCGACAGCTTTAAAGTAATCATATGGTGTATGGTGAGCTGAGACTTTGGAAACGAGTCTCATAGCACGAAACAGACTCACATGCGGAAACACTATGTTAAAAAGCACTACCGGGCTTCTGGCATCTGGTTGTTAACTATAACTATTGAATTACAACTCATGTTATTATTGAGTTGTCACTCGGGACGACTAATGGTTGAAATCGCATGCTGAAACACTTAGTGGAGCGTCATCCCTGAGTTACTCCGTCTACGTTTCCGATTCGAATCGGCTTGGGAGTGTCACCTTAGGACAAGTGAGATTACGATTATGCTCCTGCATACGTTCGAGTAAAGTTACCACTAATCAACACGACACCTACAATAATTCGTCATAAGGACATAAGGGCCAAAGGGTTGTCACAAAGGGCCAATCAGAAGACAGGTACACTATAGTGAAACTGAATCGAGCTAATTCGCTTTGCCAATTCTTAGCGATATACGTAAGGCTTAGGTGGTCCGTAAAAGTAATGAATGTACCGCCAAACTGGAAGTACTCGAGGTTCTTCAGATCATAGTATACGCCGTATTCGTCTTGATCCGTCGTCGACCATTTTGTTCCGAGTGTGCTACCAATGGCTCATGTGATGCTTTATTCGCCTTATTTATCAACTTTTTGATGACGGCACCACGTGATTTTGAAGATACATCGGTCTTCAGCGTAAATGGAAGCGCTGGACCCACATAATAAATGAAGGGGCGGATGGTAGCCTGCCTTTAGTTATTTTAATTTATCTCCGTCGTTAAGAATACGCGTATCAACACAATTCTTTTCTGAGAGCCTTTCTTCTTCTCTGAGAGCCTTTCAAAACTCGCCAAATGTTTGGAGTTGCAAAAAATATCGGCAATCACTCGGGAGAAAATATTCCCCCAGTCGTTAATCCAAACGGCCGGCGTACAAACTGGTAGTTGATACCGGCCTAAATGAAGACAGTTTTATACTGTCCAAATGCCCGGCGATTTCGTTACCTGAATGTATTGTTCACCGAGCAGGATCCTTTGGAATTCGGTTCAGTGCCTGTCTGAAGTCCAATACTACTCTTCTTTGTGACAATGTGGATTGGAGAGTTAAAGCTTTCGGCATCGGGGCATCTCTCGATAATTCCCTTTTCAAAGGTTTTCAAATTTCGGAAAACACACATCCTTCCAACTGTTGACAAATAGCGAGTGATTTTCCATTTATTAAGGATCTCAACATGTTTTGGAAATGATGTATAGTTGAGTTTATGTTTCAGTGTGGCAAACTTTTGGTTGTATTATAATGCGTAGCAGTTTCATCAGGCGTCGTGACCGTTTTATTGAGTGCAGATAATCGTGCAGGAGCTAATAAATCGGAGGGATTAGTGAGCTTAATGTACCACGATATTTCTGGATTAAGTTCGCGCGGAAAGGTCAACTTCTGTTGTTCGTCTCTCCCTTGACTAATAAGGATTTAACATTCAGTTTCCACCACATAAAACAATATCTTTGAATGTATGGTTGTTGATGAAGATATCGCAGGTGTAGCTACCAATTGCGTTTGTTGTTGCTACAACACCCTTTATTTATTTGTTGGTTAGATGTAATTGGCCAAATAATCAAACATGCGGACTGATAATCAATTATCCCCCAAACCGCAACCACTGAAAGTGGTAGGACGAGTTACAGTTGAGGGGGCATCCATCGGTATCAATCGATACTTCCAACGTCATGATTAGAACTATTGTTTCTGTGGTTCTGGTCGTTCTATTTTCCTTTGTTTCCGTTGCGTTTGTTTCCATTGATTTTTCTATCGTGATGATAATTCGTGTGGATTTGCATTGAAGCGCCGGCTGTCATGAATTTTGTCGGAGTTATTACCATTGTTGCAAATTATTCTGGCGCAGTCGATCGGAGTAAAATGCTTGTTACTCGTTACGGTCAATGATGAGTTTCGCTTTTTACTCAGTTTCTTAGCAGTCCTGACGTTATCGGTCCGGCTTTGTTCTCATTCCGGTTGCAAAATATGTTACCCTGAAATACAGTTGACCGGGATTGATGGTTCTTCTCCGTGTATGCTTCCCGGTCCACAAAGGTTGAAGTTTCTTCACTAGATGTCAGTATTGTGTTCCTGCAATTAAGTGCCATTCCCTATTTAGCATGTTGCACAAGGTTGGTTTCCAATTTTGAATTTGGGATTAAGTGCATCTAATACAGTGGTGTCTCAAAGAGTGTCACATCAGAGAATGTCACTTTTTCGAAACATTCATGACCGATCAAAGTTTGTCACTTTTCAAAAAAGTTTTGTTTTGTATGCAACTTCGTTTCTTCCCACGTTTTGGTGAAGTCTTGAAGAGACTTAAAGTCGTAAAAAAAATAATAATAAAGTTAAAATGTTTCATTTTCAGGAAGGACACTTTGAACAAAGCAGACAAATCCAGATAGTGTACATTCGAAGGAATTTTGCGTTTTATTTTAAAGAAACAAAAACTAGGTTAGAATAATAATTAACCTTTTCTTATTTAGCTAAGTGTCACTTTTACCAAAAATCACTGACTGAAAAAATGACACTCTTGAGACACCACTGTATATTATCTCCCGGCCGTGAATGAAGGCGTTCACGTTAGTACATGCCCATGGTTATAAACCGGTCAAGCATTCGTCAATGAGGAATTCGGATTCTCCAATATGTTAGCGATGTCGTATGGGGGTTAACCGAACCAGTATGATTTCCACGTGCGTCTCCACGACGTCTCAATCTGCGTCGGTTGAAGTCCGTTGTGAAATTTAGTCGGTAATTTATCCTGCATTCCACTCGGGTTAAGTATGTGTCACCGTATAGAGCCGTGTATGGTTGAAGTTCGTTTAATACTTAAACATTCGTGACTTAGTTCCACAATTCCTTTTGTAGACTTTAGGCTGTTTCAATGTATTATTTTTTCCGCGAACTTTCAGTTAGAATATCAGGATGATTTCAAATTTTATTCACTTTTGTGTTTAGACAAATTATTATAGCTGTACAACGAAAAAGTTACGATTTTTTCTGAAACACAAGTCCCATTAGGAAATGAAATAGAACGATGCGAGAAAATTGCACCTTTAAACCATACCGAAAGAGCACCTTACGTGTCTATTACAAAGGATGTAGATATTATGATTGGCAGGGGAAACTATTCCGCACTTCATTCTCCTTGGTTAATAAATATATATCCTACAACACGTGATATATCCTGCCACACTTGAAAATCTGTCAAAAATGAACATAAGCATATTCATGAAATTCAGGATTCAAACATGAATGGCAGATGATGAAACGAAGTATGCACAGTTCCGGCAAAAACTTCGGCGCTATTGGTAAGTTACTCCCCTATGGACTAGGATGGTCATGGTAGCTCCTCCATCCGTAATTTAAATGTGTCGACTAAGGTATGAATTATTTCGATATTGAATTTTGGGTAAACTTTGATTCGTCCCTACTGAAGCCATACTATTTCATCATCAATAAATATACGTTTTTACACCAGTAATAGGGACAAACATTCCTCCGAGCTATATTTTTTAGGACTGTAATTACTGTCAAACGTCTAAAAAACGAATAATATGAAGACCTAAGACAAACCGTGAGTCGAATATAGTTGACTTTGACCGTCCTGAAATATAGTTTTAACGCAGTTGTTTTGAGTCGACTTTTTAGTGAACATACTTTGCGATCTTGACATGTTTTCTAAATCGTAATAAAATCGAAAGTCACTTTTTGAAAATTTGTACCTTTTGTGGCGCATTTTTTGGCCTATAACTGGGTAACGTGTTAAGAATGCGGGGTCGGTCCTCTGAGAAGAATTGAAGCTTGAGTCATGACGCGTCGAATAAGCCCACTTTCGAGCCAATCCGACATACAGTTTTGACTTAAATTCGCCCGCCCACATAACGAGTCTATCAGAAAATCTGTCAAATACCCTAAAAATTTGATATGTTATATGGTTACCAAAAGTTAAGGTAATTTAAAATTTCAAAACAGGGGTTTTTAGGAGTTAACTGTACGAAGTAGTATAATTTTGTAAATTCTGAGTTTGATAGATGTGTACTAGTTGTAAATAAATGTCATAGGGTAAGCATTGATAATGGAAAACTTTACCATAATTCATGTAGGTTTTAGATATATTTTATGTTGGCAATGATTTCGTTTACAAGAACAAAATTGTATCGCTTTTTTTTATTCCTCTTTCAAGCGCGCGTTATGAGAAAGGAAACCGAGACCACTAAGACCGAAAGAAATTCCCGACGTGTGAGAAAATATATGTCCTGTTGCTGAACGGAAGAGTTTAAACATGTAAATTGATGAAATCTTCCGAGACCTCCGCGTGGACCTGATCAAGACGCACCGCCGAGTAAACGAGGAAATCATTCAACAGCTTCATAACCCAGTGGAAATTACCACTAAATGAATGGGATAAGTAGGTGGAATGGTTCCGCCTGCGTCAGCCCCGAAGAAGGGTGGCTCCATTAAGGCCAAGCCAAAACCAAATTTTCCAACAGGGACAAAGGAACTAACAAAGCAACTTCTGCGTGTATCCTTCTTGTGCAGAATGGAAGGGAATTGATTACACACTTATAACTGAAGCACCTCCATTTCTTAATAACTTGGGCTACATTATGTACAAATAAAATGTCTTTTATATTCAGAATTTTGGAATAAATAATATATTTATGATATACCAACAACGGGTACCTTACTAGTCTTTAAAAAGATGGAATAGCCGATCTATTGGATAACATGCCAGGATAGCAAAGTATGTTAACTAAATAATAATAAAATCTAAAAGTGAAAAATTCGTGATTTTATCACTTTTTGAAAATGTCACT
>SCLF01455169.1:0-25324 GCA_004367975.1 Mesochordaeus erythrocephalus
TTGCAAATAAAATACTCCTGTTTCGTCCCCATTCAACAGAACATCAGGTGCAAACGAGGACAATTTAAGTTCCATTCCATACCGATAATTCAAAAGCTCGGCAGGGGATATCGGCTCCTGGTCCACAGTTAAATACTGGTACTTCCAGTGTAACCGTAATCAAATTGCGAATGGTTATGTATATAGGTATACATCTCACATTCGAATCTATTGTATCAGCGTTGTCAAATAAATGAGGGTCAACAATCTCCGCATACAAAAATAAATTATGTTCCGAAAAAACGACGAATATTCAGACTAGGAAACAGAGATGTCAAATGTTGGAAATTTAGTTGAAAGTAATGCTAATTGTAATTAATAAAATTAACTAAATATAAATATAGGGAGTATCACAATAGTTAAATTTGTGGATCTGAAAAATGTTTCGGAATGTAAAATATATAACGTAATTGGACCTAGCACTTTTTTATTGTTCCTTGAGCTTTGTATGAAACCACAGCCTCCTTAAAATAACGATGGCTATTAACTAGACATCTAAGATGCATAGGAGACATCCATATGCTGAACTTGTGTACAGATCTACATTCTACATTTCCTCTACTTTTAATTTTTTTAACGTTTTCAAAGCCTTAGACGTGGTTGAATGATTGATTGACCTCTACTGAACCACCTTCATTTCACGTGGTTTTTTTGTGCAACAATGTTTAGACCAGAAGTGTCAGCTAAATATTGCGCATATTTTAGGGTATCGACCCACTAGAAATTTTGACTGGAAATGATCAAGATATTGATCGATCAATAATTTACCCAATACTGAAAAAAAGGCATCTTAGTGCCATGTCTTCAGCGGCATACTTGATTTTATCGATTGTCAATAAAGAAATCCATCATTTCGGCGAAAAATAATTGAAGTATTCGAGTATTACGCGAATATTTATAACATTATAGACGTTCATAAATTTGGGCAACACTAAATTTCAAGGCCCGCCATGGAAAAATAGACTGAATAATTTCTATGTAATTGTATATACCTACATGACATCATTCAGAATGTTATATCGTTATCGTCAAATACACAAAATTACTAGGACCGTTAAAGATCTACCGAGCAATCGAGTTGACGCAAAAGTTCTTCAGCGTGAAATATACCCGTTGTATGCACGGCGTGCTATCGTAATTTGCCCCTCATTTATGGGTGTTGTGGTCATTTCTACATGTTACTTCAATCAGCATGTTCCTGATCATCCCAATAAAGATCTTTTGCAGGCCGAGTATACTTATGAATTATTTTAACTATCTACTATATAACCAGATATACCTCTCAACACGCACAAAATCAATGTTCAGATATGTATAGTCTCTACTACGATTTTAACAATTATACGTATATATACCGGTTAAAGTCCTAAATATGGAGCAGATGTACGTACTTCATTTATTGATGCTATGTTTTGCAACTAATTATCGAATCATTTTGGACATTTGGGTATATTTCATCAAATTAATTTAACTTCGTCATAATACATCCAGTTACCTTACTGTTTTGGGGTATATCTATGTGGCGGACGGTATTTTAAATTTGTATGCATACAGTAGTAAATTCGGTACAGGATATATTCAGAAGGGGTTATTTTGTATTTTTTTCATTATTATTAACATCACCCGCACTAATGATATTATACAAGCATCGATCTCACTGGATTTGGAGAAACAAAGTCCAATATTATTCGTATTTTATAGGCATGTGTTGTTATTTTAAAGTGAGTGTAACTACGATTTAACACACGTTATGGATATGGAACATTTGTAACGTTGAAGTATATATACTCCCATTTCTCACAGTCGTTTATGGTAAAAATGACTTGGAGATGCTGTTCAATCTACCAAGATGTATAACTACTAATGGAGAAATAAACGTTAACTACTAACGGAGAAATAAACGTTCCTAGGTTGGGTTTTACTTTTATCTGCCTCTATTTTCATCCTATAAATTAGAGCTGGTAGGATATTGAGTTGGGCTACATCTATATATGTTTCCACGTATGCATAATCGCCCTATTAGGAGAATAGGACTTTCTATTTATTATCGTTGTTAATTTTTAGTACAACGAACAATTTCCCAAGCAAGAATTTTGTAATGAGCTTGCTCCATTTTTCGCTACCAGTGCCTCAATTTCCACGGCTGCTATGATGGCTCCTTTCTCGAACCAGGGTTGGATGGTGTGCGCATCTTATGGGGGATTGGCGACACTATTATCATCAATATATTTTGGAGCGGTTTATCTCAGGCGCGTTTCAAATTCTTGAAATGTCGAAAATGGACAGAATACTTTTTGTTTTTGCGTAGTTATTTCGAGTCGATCTTTAGTGAGCCTAGATTGGGATCTTGGCATGTTTTCTAAATCACGAAAGTTAAAAATTAGTGACTATTGTCACTTGTTGAAAATTTGTACTTTAGAAATCCCATGTTTGGGCTATAACTAGGTGACGTGTTAAGAATTCGGAGTCAATCCTTTGAGAAGAATTGAAGCTGGCCTGGCGCGTCGACTAAGCCCAGTTTCGAGCCAATCGGACATACTTACCGAAACAACATTTTTGACTACCATAACGGGTTAGGTATTCGGGGTCAATCACTATTTTTGGGAGAAAAGTGCGTAAACTTTTTTACTGCTCAAGTTATAGCAATTTTGAATTTTCATATTATTTTAAAATCTCAGACTTCCTACGAAATTGGACTCATCCGAAAACTCTATAAGACTCACCGAGGCCGGTTAAGCTATCAGTTCCAACTTCAAGTGATGGGGCGATTTTGACACCCATGTGGTAACGACTACGAGCTACTCCAAGTTCAAGCTGCCTTACTATCCAAGCAATCTTAACGACAAAGCAGCTTGACTTTGAACATAATCTGTTGAAAACTGTAGTAAAACCGAGTTTAACCAGTAGATACCACACGTGCCTCCTTTGAGGCAGAGCGTCTCTATTTCTCACGTTTTCTCGAAAGCCATGACCTGTATCTTTTTGAAATGTTGCATAATTAATGATATATCCATTGCAGGTCCAATGGTATGTCTGGTGAAAAAATCTATTGGTTTTAGTACAATAGCGGTCAAATTTTACCTTTAAATGGCTTTTTCTCAGACGTAAATGAATTTTCTGAATTAAAAAAAACTTGCTCCACTAAATTTTAGTGGTGTATCCAGTGCACAACAGCAAAATAAGGTTCCAGGTATTTTAGATAGTGTAATACGCCAAAAAGTATATTTTTTTTCTCTCGCTCCTACTTTCAAATTTTGCGGCATTTCGCATGGATATTTTTAATAAAAATGTTACCATTAAAAAACAAAGGCTTTTTTATGCAACGCTTTACAGCTTTCGCCGTAGTCATCAATAATCATGGCTCTAATAGATCTACCACCACCAAAGACCAGAAATGGCATTGTATTTATATAAACTAATATCTAAATCTGTAAATTTCATGTGGACTCCTGATCTTAATAATATTTGTGCACACATCAAAAAGAAGTTAGCAAAACAGCAAAACCCTTTGCCATCATGAGTGACGCTTTATTTAACGGTTTAGATTCGGTTCTGTCTGAAAAACAAAATGGTAAATTAGAAATCATAACATGTCACTCACAAACCCTCACTGGAAATTTATAATTTAGAGCTAAAAATCATCATTTAACATTGTACTAGGTTAATCTAGTAGTAGAAAATAATTCTGTATTTTACTTATTACTATCAAAGCTCGAATAGATTGTAATCTCTAGAAGACTACCTGCTTTACGACATCTTCTAGTTATATCAATGTTTCGATATTATGGTACACATGCGTGCGGAAAGGAACCTCGTTCCCTGCTAATTGGTTTACCTTGGCTAACGTTTGGCAAGACCTGTAAGGATAATCCCCTAAACATTTAATGAATCACCAAAAGTCCATTAGATAATATCAACCATCCAACTAACTCAGTTGCATAACAAGACATCGTCTGTAGATAAATTACAGCTTAACATTCCACCTGATTATCCACCGGAACATGTGCATGAAACATTGAAACTAGCGTAGCTGGAATCTGCTCACATTAAGAAGTATATTTTAACATCCCATGATTCGTATCTACTAGAAAACAAGGTACTATATAGAATCACACGTAGTGGACCATTTATCGTGTGCCCCCGATTTAATTTTAATAATAGCAGAACTATTTTAATAATAGCAGAACTTAATATCCACCACATATAAATGTATCGCAAGTCCGCTACATATCACAATTTATACAAAATTGTGCAATATGTGATCCAGCAGATCTTAATTAAAATTGAAAGAAATTATTTCAAATATAAAACAAATCCATAATTGTCCATACAAATTCATTTTGAAATAGTCTGCATTTGAATCTTTTGCTAATTAGTTTCATACTAAATATTGAACAACTACTGAGTACAGGAAATCCGCCCTTTAAAAACATGTTTGCTATTACTGACGCCTAGGTGATACAGATTCAAGAATTTGCCGAGAGAAAACTTATATTCCTCGATCCATGTCTACAAAAAGTTTTGAACATGTTCATGATATAAGAACGTTTGAAAACTACTATATTAAGTGAACGTCGTACCACACAACATATGGGATCATACCCACGAGTTAAAATTCGAAAAGTAAAGTTCTCAAAAAAGTAAAATGAATACGACCAACTATGAAGGTGGTTATGAAGCATTGATAGGCTAACTCTCATTGGATACTGTAGGCGTATTTGGAGTGAAGTAAGATATATATATATTCTCGATGACGATTAACGTCGAAGAGTTAGCTCAGTAGGTAGAGCGCTAGGCTTGCAACCCTAGGACTCGGGTTCGATTCCTGAATTCTTCATATTTTTCGGGAAGACTCATCATTTACTCATACGCCAATAGCATTGAGCTTACAATACCCAGGAACATGATCCGTTATAAGTCTGAAAATAAAGGCTTGGAAAGTAGTACAAAAACGTATGAACCGCCATATATGCCCTCGAAGTCTGAGGGCTTTGCGAGTGGCGAAATAACGAACCCGAAAAGTAATGACGCGACAGTAGATCACAGGAATTCAGAAAACGCAATAATTGAGTCCCAAGTGGTCTAGACTCTAGAGGTGATAAATTGATTGAATTATTGAACTTTTTTCAGGCAATATCGAAAATCATTTACCAGTTAGGATTATAAGCAGTGCGGAATAACAAGCGGTCGTATGTCCAGATACGAATACACATTATCTGCCAACAAAGTAAACCGGCTACTTTACTGCAACATGCACTTACAATCCAGTAAAGGCCACTGTCCTTTAAATAATGTCGCAAAGGATTAAAAATGGTCAATATGTACGTTTCAGCCAATCCCAATAAACAATTCCGAAAACTCTCATCGAAAACAACGATCTGGCAGGAGTAGCACTTGGAAATTTCTACACAACAGGTTCCGAATTGAAATAGACGTTAATTTGGGAAATATTGGATGAACGGGATACTGAAGTCAAGAACATTGAGATGTTCGATATGACACAAATGGAATCTGCCGTATAAAATAACTCAAAAGCTCTTTTTCAAATGCATGCAAATAAGAGCTAATTCGATAAGGTGACCACGTCGATTTTTGTAGTAAAACTGCTATCACCGATGATTAGAGATCAAAATTGAAGGTATCATTAATCAATGTAATAATGGAAAATTACCTGTTATCATTCCATTATTAAACTCACGTAATTTATGTACATCAATTACCGGCTCTCCAATCTGTTACTACCCCGTGACGTTGTGAATGCAATATCCAACCGATAATATATATCGTTCAAACATATTATACACCATATTCGTGCCGTGTAATCCATCATGATTGGCTCAAGTCTATAAAATAACGGAGTGGCAGTAACCTAAGTTGAATGAAGCACTGTTACTTTATATGCACAAGAATTGGTAAACCTCAAAAAACTTTAAGCTAAATAATGTCAACAAGCCATATATGGTGGTGTAGAACTAGATGATCTACCAGATATCATCGCAGCTGATCCAGCAACCATGGATATAGTGGAATGTCGAGAAAAGGATTGTGTTAACACAGCCACGACGCACATCGGTGACTATGCGACCAGTCAAAAGTTGTATTAGTGCCTTCCAGGAAGGGTAAAGGAAGTTGCGGAGAAGAACGTATAATGAACAAAGCCAATTTAATGAAAGGAGCAGCAGAAAAACAATTCAAAAGAATATTCCGGAGACACCAGCCTCCTTATCATCTTGCATTCCGCGCTAGACTCCCATTTAACCTACGATGCAAATGTCTTCATTTCCCCATTTCTGCAAAATTACTAATATCAGGGGAAGGACGAAGGTGGTTCGAATAAATTGACAAGATATCCGCCCCTTTCATTAGTAAGGTGTTCAAATTCAGAGGTATAGGCACTTACAGCAGCGATAGTCCCACATATCCTTCTACGTTAACATGCGATATCGGCCCGGACAAACACGACTAATCTGCCTCAACATATTAGCAAGGCTGTGGAGCACACACTGCTACTAGTATCTGAAAATGACAGGCCCTGCGATAGCTCCAGTTCAATACGGATGATTATAGTGACCACATTTTCTACTCTGAATTAGTTCGACCTATTCATACCAGGGGATTCTGCATGTGGTAACCATTAGTCCGATGACCGTAGGCTTAAAATTAATTAATAGGTGCAAGTAAGCCTTCCACGGTTCCCTTGCACATATTAATATGGTACCGGAGGTAATAAGAATGGTTGGTTGTCGAAATAAGCGTTTGCTTATTGATTGTTTTGTTGATGAAACTCAGTAGTTTTCCACTGTAGTTAGCTGGCGCTGTGGCTCCGAATTTCCCGAATGGCAAAGGAGTAACACTTTGTGTCTTGGTTGAATGGCTTACCACCAGAAGTATTAGCCAAGAAAGCTACCCACCATTCAAATTTTAAACACGTTCTTCGAAATTGGTAGAAAACCGTAGAGATTACCCAGCTGTAGATTATATCCTAACAACTGGGTCTGCAGGCTATTACGTTTATTGAATTGGATGACCAACTTTGTGTCGTTTACCGCAACATTAAATCGAGTTAACCAATTATGCCGAAATGGTCACTCTGACACTCCTTTCAAAACTGACTTTTATTGGATGCCCAGGGACTAGTTAATCTAGCACGATTTAGTTCGGTGAGCTGCCATGCCTCATGAGTTAAAATTAACGATTTTTATAAAAAAGTAGTTTTCGCCTTTTTGAAGTTTTTGGTGGTTAACTGTACGAAGGTGAGTAAAAAGGGGACATTTTCAAAATAGATTCGGAACTGCAATGAAAAAAATCAGACCGACTAAGTCTCATTAACCGACCTCTTGCTATTACAGAACCGGGGTGGGGGAGGGCAGTTTTTACAGGGGTGTCTGAGAAAACCGTGACACTGAAGCTTAAAGTTAACGGCTTGGAGCTTACCTAACAAATAAGGAAAGTGTATGAGCTATTTTATTGGGGAGCGGCGGAAAAGGGCGCTACTGTTCTTTCACTTCACTAATGAACCTTCGGCCTAATACCATAACATCTCAGACTCAATGATGTGTGTATTAGAGTAGGTCCAGTCATTAACATGGGGTTTTACAGAATTCTAAACCCGACAGTTAGGTATATTACATTTAAAAATTAAAACTTACAATTGGATTATTACACACTGAATAAAACTTTAGGTTTAGATAGATACTCTGGGTTTAGTAACTACATTTTACACTACATTTTAGAAATACTCTATTAAGGTAAAATTGTTTGGTGAGAGTGTTAGTCGCCCCAGATTTTTTTAGAGTTACGTATTGAAGAAACTTGTCCCGCATTTTAACCAAACCCATCTACTTACACACTAAGGAGTTAATAAATTGATTTTGTCTTTCGATTACACATTACGGGAACCATTACGTTTGAACGACACAAAGTATTAATCTGTTTGAAACGCACTTCAGTGGGATTCTGAACGATCCAAGGTCGTTACGATTCAGTGACGAATTGAAGCAAAAATTATCAAACTGACAAACTAGAAACTTTGCTTTATAATAAATTTAGAATGACAAAAGACAATGATGACATTAAACGAAAGGTTTTCGGTGATGAGAGATTGTTGCATATAATTGGATTAGTTTGGTTGGCGATGGGCATTTTATGTGTCCCAGTTTGGTGGAGAACAACTTCGGTAGAACGCTACCCAATTCCTTACCAACAGATTAGTGAATTAGACCAGGTCATCAAGGTCATCCCTAACGAGAAACCAAAGTAAGTTTGAGGTTGCCGAAGCTTTTGAACAGTTTATATTTAGTTTAATGGCTTTATCCGAAAGCTATGATATTTTAATTTCTTTGGTGTTGCCCGACATTTATGCGGACTGGAACATTGAAGATTCGATTTCTTATCTGAAGTCCTGGACTAATGACATGTCGGATATTGCCAACTATACCATTACATCCCAAATAATTTACCATCCAGTCACGGTAATATTTTTATATCCGCACTATTGTACCCCGAATCTTCAGCGTGATCATTATGCTGCGTGGCATGTTTTCTAAATCATAAAAAAACCGATAGGTGAAAAAGCCGTTATTTTGTCACTTTTTGAAAATTTTGGCTATAACTTTGTTGGCCTATAACTGGTCCCGTGTTAAGAATTCGTGGTCGGTCCTCTGAGAAGAATTGGAGCTTGACTCATGGCGCGTCCATTGCCCATTTTCGAGCCAATCCGATATACTTCACGAAATCACAATTTTTGCCTTAGCGGGTCTATGCGAAAATCTATCAAATACCCTTAAAATTTGATATGGCATAGAGTTTGACTTCACAATCAAAGTTTTACATTACCATAAGTGCGTACAATTAACTCTTCTCAAGCTATGGTAATTTAAAATTTCACAACATTTTCACGTTATGTTAGGGGTTTTTGGGGGTTAACTTTACGAAGGAGCACACAGATTTCCCCAAAATTAGACTAATTTGACGCGCACGGATGTCAGCTACATTTCTTCTCTGGTGATCGACCCGAATTCCGAACACGTGACCTACTTATAGTAGGTTACTTATAGCCAATTTCTAAAGTACAAATTTTCATGAAGTGACAAAATCACGAAATTTTCACTTTTCAATTTTATTATAATTTAGTAAACATGCCAAGATCGCAAAGTGCTTTATAAATTCAATTGTTTGGCCTTTAGAGGGGGTTAACTGTACGAAGGCGTATAAATTTGAATATTCTGAAACTAGATTCGGAACCGCTAGAACAAACTAAAACAAATACCGTGCATAGCTTGCCACTATCGTATGTATGCGCTAAAATTCTGCTGTGCTTGAACAACGTTGAACGCCCTGAACTTGAACCATACATCGTTACATTCAAAGGCCGTGAGGCTTTTGCTCTCTTGACTTAATTTAATAACTTATTTATTATGTTAATGACTTCCAAGTTCACATTGTGACGATATCATCTTCGTAACGAAAATTAAGTTCGGTTCTGCTTCAACCAAAACTAATTCTCCACTCTGCCTGACATGGTCATTAGCCTTGGGACTTCCTTGGTTATGGGATACGAATTCTCAAATTTCGGTTGCCATTTCTTCCAGAAATAGTTTTGATTTGATCATTTGCGCTGAAGTCTTTCTTCCAGAAATATAAACCTTGCTATTTAAGACCAAACGTAAAGAAATGTTTACACAATTTGTTGTTTCTTATAGGTTTATATTATAGACTGGTTTAAAGAGAAATGGTTAGGTCACACATCAATGCTTTATTGTCTAAATCAATTCAACAAATGTCTATAATGGGAAAACTAAATTGTCTAACGGACAAACTGTCCACGCGAAATTGAAACAATCTCATTTTTTGTGTGTGCTATAAAAAATCGTGTAAACACATAATATATCGAATGTGCTTCGTTTGAAATGTGTTATACTTTCAAACAAATTCATAAATGAAACAGGTTGGAAAGAATATACGAAATTGAAGAAATGTTCAGTGGCTTTGTTCCCACGTGCTTGTTTTTATTGTTTCAGTCACTACTCCGAATCGTGTCAGCTTCTTTTTGGACTTTGTATTCAGTATCCATTTGCTTAGAAATAACTGGCTTACGGCCACTCCCGATTTCCGCATACGACAAGTTCTGGCATTTTTTAGAAGGAGTCACTTTCTCTTCTTGATCTTCTGTTTAATGGAATTTCCCGTGACATTACCGGATCTGTTATACGGAAAACCGAAATATCTCTTATAGATTTATTTTGTGATGAGTCACGGAATTATCTTTTTTTTGTTAGTCAATTTACTCTTGACGAAGGTTATCTTCTAATTTGTTGCTAGACATTTCCATCTACTCATTGTTCCAACCTAAATTGTTATGCACGTTTACGAAGTGGTCACCAGAGGATCCAGCAGCTGCTCGAAATATTTCGCTTATTTTCCGACATCAGTAACCTGATACATTGCTTCTTTTAGCAGCTTCTTCGTTTTTTTGGGGGCTTCAATCTTACCAAGATTAATCTCAATGGGGATACCAAATAATATGTAGGCTCCCTTGAGGATATTTTCGCTGTAAAGGACTCTATTCCTGAAAGTGAACAACAAGTCGTTTTACAGATGAAATTATAACGAAGGATTATGTTCATTATCTTGTCTGGATGTTGAACATCTAATACCGTAGCATCCTATGATTCTTGACAAACGCTTCCATTGTTTGGGAAAAACTCTCCGCATCAGCTCGTGTGTTTGTAATTACCAATTGCTCTACTTGGTCCTTTATCATTAGACATTCCTGTCTCCGTTCTAACTCCTTGCTCAATTTCTCAATTTACAACATTTTATGTCTTTCATTGGATCTTAATTCATCCACATTCCTCTTCGAGCTTTATCTGATTTTATATGGCTCATTTTCTTAGATTAGTATGATTTATGCACACGATTCTCTGGGACATAACGTTGGCATAACGTGTATTCGCAGCCATAGTGACTTTACTAATTACCTCGCGAGAATCTTCACTGAAAGCTTCTTCCATTATCCATTTCTTCCAGACTCGGCGTTAATTTTGATTTCGCTGGTTTACTTTTGGAACAGTTTTAGCATTAGCCGTGTTTTCTTCTGCACCGTTACCCGTTCATCAATGGCAACTAAGGTAGTTATGTTTAACTTCCGATAACATCCCCGACATCAATTGTCGAAATGATCTTTTTATACTGTGCTTTATTATATGGTTTATGACATATATTTGTATTACTATATAAAACAATATATTTATAGTTTTCACCATTTAAACTTATGTTTATACATAAAATATGATACGTTGAAAACCTTTATACAGAGTAATAAGATATTATTTCAGTCTTTGCATTTTGTGCAAAAAACGTTATCATGTGTTGATCGGTGGCTTGGTCTTCCACCGCTATATCATGATTTGTGATAAGCTTGACACTCAATGGTTCATGCATTCTGGGCGATAGGGCATTATTTTTAGCTCTTGATATCCTATAGCCGTTCGTAATTGCTACACCTAGCCTCTATTTCCACTAGTGTCCACTTAATCATAGACATTCTGACTTTGAAGTCCCTAACATGTTTCTGTATCTGCATTACTTTATCATGACAAGACAATAGCCGCGCAGACTTTCTTTCGGCTTTAGTTTGCTTCGTCAAAGTCATCATATTCCGGAGCGTATGGCAGTTCAATCTTTCGGCCACATGATTTATGGTCACTATATCATAATCCAGTATATTTGGGGATATTTCAAGGGAAAATGTGTTAACGTGAAGATTTCGATTTGTCTCAAGTTTGGTCTTAGGCTAGACTACTTAACCTGCACTCCCGCTGATATCTTGTTTCTTCTGTCAAGAGTATGATCTTCCTTCTGAACAGTCACAGTCTCCTTTGGCAGTCTCCTTCCCAAAACCTTGATTGACCCCCATGTCCCGGCCTTATTTTTGAAATGTGAACTTTTGGTGATTACTAGAGCTTCACAATAATGTTTAAAATGTCCGATTTCCCCGGAAAGTGGACTAATTCTCATAGGACTGACCATGATTTTCTAACCTCGCCAAAAGCGATTATGAATTGTTTAACAATGTAACTTTCGAGGTCCATAGCTTTAAAACAAATAACCGCAGTATTTTGTCGATGTTTTTGTTGGATGCCTTGGGGTCTACTTAATCTAGCACAATTCAGCTCGGTAAGCTGCCATACCCCTCTGTACCTTTTTACGCAAATTTAATTCTTGGCACTCAAGTGCCAAAAGCGATCATGGACTATACTTCAATTTAGACTGTGACTGCTAATATGACTTCCGATTTTATTTATCCATTCCTTGCGCCAGACCATGTTCCTTGCATCATATTTCTCGTCTAGTTTTATCTTGATGATGGTTTCATAAATATTTATCTTTTCATAGTGAGCCTGATACTTTTCTTTCTCCATTTTTGGGCCTTCGAATGTCAGATTCCCTTCTATGGTTAAATATGACCCGAAACTTGCATCTCATCTATATTGCGTTAGGCAACTCGACCAGATATGTATTAGTTTTCGAGTGCCCGATTTTGAATTCAATTTTTGCTAATTGATCTGGAGTTATGGTTTAATTATTACTAAGAACATGAAAGCGCTGAATCCGTTTTAATGTCAATTTTCCTATTATTTCTTATATTTCTAACATTCTCATAAAATAATTCTAACACCAATTAAAACAGTATTTTTACTTGCGTAACCTATCATCGCAAGATAACTCAACGATAACAAGAGAAGAGGACGAGAATTTGCATTTGGGAAACTTCTATAAATGGAAATATGACGCTGTTATTTTAGATAGGTCAGCTTACAAAACAAGTGTGATAAGTAATACAAAAACCCGAATATAACAGTTACATCAATAATATGTTAGTAGTATATCTCTCAGGCACAGATGTGGATACTTATGACCAGGTACCCTCTTTTAGCGTTTTTAAGGCCTTAGACGTGGTTGAATGTTAGATTGACCCCTACCGACGCCCCCCCCATAAATTGGACGCCGGAGTTTTTGGAACTATTTTTAGACCGGAAGTACCCTGGAAGTGAGAGCTGAAAACCGGAGGTTGATTATTTTGAATCACGCAACACACCAAATTGTTACCCGAGACGACCTCTAGCGGAAAACTATCTTTAAAAAATGTAAGTACCTATGGGTACTTAGGAATTAATACTTAAAAAAATTAGTTTTTTACGAGTTAAGACATCTGTGAACGTTGAGTAGCATTCCCGCCTAGAATTTTATTACGAATATTTTGGGGTACCTAACAACCAGAAATTTTGAGCGGAAATTCAGCCGTATCACAGTTAACTGCACGAGCAAACTAGACCTTCCACGGCCAGGTATTATCTCGTAAACTTGATTTTATCGATTGTCCATGGGATTTGTGTTTTCGTCGCTCAATTTTTCTAGTAATTGAGAATTATTGAATTAAGAATAAGAATGAAACCGATCTCAACCATTAATTCGTATCTTAGTGAAAGTGATATAGACCAGACTATTAGATAACCGACAATTAGGAATACATAAGAACAATAATAGAGACATCAGATGCCAAGAGAGGCGCGTAGGTGTGTATTTTGGGCTTAAAATTTGAATTTGAGATATTGTTGATGTTAAAAATTCCGAATATTTCTCTAACGTTTAAAAGAAGATGCAAATAATGCTTTGGTCTTATCCACGTGTCAATTACATCATCCTTGCAACCAAAATCGGAAGTAGATAAAATTGTGTAATTTTCACCAACAATGGTCAAAATTCACTGGTAATGACTAGAAACTACTGTGAATTATGAATAGCACAATAAGCTTGATTTTGATAGAATCCAATTCAAAATGTATGATTTAAAGGAATATTCACCCTTGGCGTTATTGTAAATAAACAACGCTTTCGAATTCTGGAGACGGAAATAATTGAATCAATATAGCCAGTCATAAGTATCCAAATTGTGCCTGACAGATACTTACATATATGTGTGCTTGAGAGATATGGTCCATACTGTTTTGTGATTAAGTTAATAATGTGTCCACTGTCATGTTGATATAGAGGCTGCTCGGATGTAATTTTCGTGAGGGTATAAGCTAGTCAGTTTCCACGTTTTCAACCCATATTTTCTGAAATCAGTGCAGCTTCTCTTGTTAACGAGACTTAGTAAGTCTAATAGAGTTTTTCACTGCGGTTCAGAATCTGTTTTCAGAATGTCCAGAATTACACGCCTTTGTACAGTTAACCCCATAAAAACGGTAAAAGACCAAAAGCGTTTTAACTCATGGGAGAATAGCAGCAGTGCGGCAAGTCCCAAGATTATACGCTTGCTCTTATTTTACTTTGTGCGTTTGTGAATGTTGATCAAAGAGTTGTATTCCATGGAATTCCAGTATCAAATAAACTAAAATTTATGCTTTGTCCAAAATGGTCTCAACTGCCGGATAATATTTCCGGATAAAATATTCGAAATTTCCCATAATCCAATGAATTTCATACGATACGCAATAATTGATTCAAATAGTACATTATTACGCTAGTAAATATAAGTCGTACCGACATTCCTTCACCAATTTTGATTGAGAACTTTGGTGAGAGCCCATCAAATATTATGGTCTACTAGTGAAGTTCTGAAATTGGTTCTAGCCTTTATATTATACTTCCAAGGACAGTCATGTATTTTTTCAGTTTGAAATGCCAAAGAAGTACGATGATGGATGGCATTATTCTAAGACAGAACTATCGAATGTTATTAATTCTATCGAGACTCATTTCCAATCAAATCTTAATCCAAATTCGAAATTAATTCAGCTTGTTATTTTTGTTCCAAACGAGGAATTTACACCACTTTTTATTGAAAAATATAATAAACGTGAGTCATATTTCATACTCGCTTTCCATTATTATGTTTCTGTAGGTTCGATTATTCCAGACTGGGGGTCATTTGTGGTGTTGGATGTTGACGAAGCGAAAATCGGCAGAAATATACTAGATGTGGACAGGATCGTATACTCTTTCATTGATGATTTGGACATACTTTTCGGTCCCGATGTATTAAAGTCCAGGATCATAGAGAATCTGAGAACTTCATCAAATACCATGAACTCGTTATCATCGTTACTGCAGCGCGTTCATGTTAGTATTGCAGTTATTTCAATTTACAGCAGTACTAAAAAATTGCGAGAAATTATACTGCATTTTATTGACCAGTGGATGCCCAGACATCTAAAACTGCCTACGAGGACCCATTTTTTGGAATATCTCGTACGAAAATTCAATTAAAATTATAATTTATTCAGCACTTTCAACTGTGTTATAGTTAAAAATAAGTGTCTTTGCTCGTACAGAACATGTTTTATTGAATATACCAAAGCAATGTGGGTGTCTCATTTTGTTTCGCCTGAAATATAATATATAGGCTTTGAAATGAGTTGGGTCTCGATTAAAAATATTACCCAGAACTTGTATGGCGGAGCGAAACCGAGAAGCGACCTACGATGAGACATACTATTAAGACTATTTTAACACAGACTGATAGTATAGCCTTCGTCGTTCAAATTGCAACAGAAAGTATTGTTTAATTTGGGATTGACATTGAAAAGAATAGGTGACAGTTCAGTCCCACATGGAAAATAAATCCGGGCATCCACTGACTAATAATGTAAGATTGTTGCATTTTATCACCTTTAACTCGCATACATACTAAACCTCGGACATTTCAATCTCATCCGAATTTTTTGAACATGGGATAAGAACTAAGCCTGTGTGAAATATGTTATGAAACAATATACACGAGTCTTTATTCCGTTCCATTTTTATAACGAACCAATGGTTGTGTATACTTAATTTAGTTCGACATTGTATCTCATTTTGTGGACGCTTATAATATATAACCATGCTAGTTAACTACAAAAATAAAACTTGATTCATATAGAATTAATTAAATAGAAGAACAAAATACACCGTGGTTGCGAGGTTCCCCTGTCTAACCAATTACGGTACGAAGTACAACCACCTTGTGGTAGAATATGGCATGTCGGTGACAAATAATTACGCTACCTAGATACATGGAGTAAGTATGGGCCAGAAAAGGTTTTGCTTCCCAATAAAAAACGGTAAGGACCTGAAGATTTGTTAGTAGCAAATTCCTTTATGTTTGCAAAAGGATACGCACTCTTAGAAGAACTGGATCACGAATGTGTGAGGGTTTGAATCTGAGCGGAACAAGCCCTAATTAAATTGAAACAACTATTACTCGACATCTCAGCTTTAAATATAAAAGCTACTTTCTTGTATAAACAAGCCTATAATTATTAGCTTGTTAGATTTATTAACCCCGAAGGATCAGGTGTACGGTCAATCGGTCGCTAGGAAAGCTTACACTGTTGTCAGATTCTGCCAGCATCTCTTTGACACCATACAATGATGGTTACGTTAAGCTTGATCCCTACCTAGCACTTAGAAATAGAATGCGCGCGTGACTTTCTACACGCGATGGGAGTACATAATGCTTAAAATCAGGACTATTTTGAATTTTTTAGAACGGTTTCCTCCCCTACGTCTTAGGCCAAGATACTAGGATACATACCTTTCACAACGGGGTGCATGGAACATCGGAAACCTGTACTCAGATGATAATCTCAAAACATAATTTGAACCAATGTGGTGGATTATCCAGTTAAGACGTTTAAATTCTCGGTAAAATTCCGAGATATAGAATAGTATGTATGTTCATTTGAGAGCGAAAGACGATATTGATGTATTCAATCATGGTTTGCGAGAAGCTTATTTAAAACGACTGCGGTAGCTTCTGCTAAGAAGATTTCTCTCCATCATCATCCACTTCGAGTGCCATCAGATTTACGGAGTGTAAACAATACTGGGTGTTCCTTATCCTTCTTGAGTGGACAAAGCTGAAAAAGACAAGGTAAAGCAGAACAGGGCGAAAGCATCACTGTTAGATTTAAATCGCTATTCAGCCCCCTAATACAACGAAAGACTTTAGGGACAAGCCCACAACTAACTTTCCTCCAAGACCGTTTCTGACACCTACTGGCATGTACTCCAAGTAACTACTTCGCCCTTCATCTGATAATGCCAAGGATATGAACGGGGTTCTATCTGTGCATTATGCGCAGTTTACCGGCTCTTGGATCTCGTGACGTGAGAGGAGTTGCTGACATATATAACAAGAGGAGAGGTGTGAACGTTCGAATGCGAGAGGCAGTACTTTTTTATTATTTCAATCTCTAGAACTCGGAATGTAAATATTTGTTTTGAATTGATATTCATTTTTGCTAAGGATGCATATTCGTTCAAATCATACAAGTTTACAATAGATTTTGTTCAAAGTCAAGCTGCTTGTGAAGTTCAGATTGATTTCGTAGTAAACCAGCTTGCATTTACGGTAACTTGTGGTCATTATCTATAAATTTCGGCTATTTTTGGTGAAAATTACACAATTTTATCTGATGTCGATCCGACTTCCTCGCCGAATATGGTTGCAAATACTTGCATCTTCTTTTTACGGAATTTCTAAGATCAATAATAATACTTCGAATACAGATAAAAACCACTGAATACACACCTACGCGTCTCTCTTGGCAACTGTTTGCGTATGTCGATTATAAGTACCCGTAGGCACTTACATGTTTTAAAGATAGTTTTCCACTAGAGGTTGTCTCGGGCAATACTTTGGTGTGATTCGCAATTCAAAAGAATCAATTTCCGGTTTTCAGCTGTCACAAATATGTTTTAACTAAATTTCAACTGACATTATTTAGCCTTCTAGAAGCCCCGTATTGAGGAGGAATGTAATTGCATTTTTTAATTCTTCCATGTATAAGACCAATTTTCTCTGCCGCAGGTCAATTTTCTGAATTATTACAAATACCCACGAATACAGATAATATAATATATCAAGTCATAGATAAACGCAAAGTCATCTTGTTGATGAAAAAGCGGGACACAACTTTAAAAAAATGTCCCACTTTTTAAGAGTATATAGTTTTGAATTTTGCACGACTAAATATTAACTCATTACAATATTAAATATTAAAATATTTATTCGTTTTTTTAATTCAGAAAATTTACAGGTAAAGAATGACTTTTTACAGCGCTTCATTTAGTCGCTATTGTTCCCAAACCAATAGTAACTTCAACCGAGACCTACCATTACGTCCGTAATGGATAGGGGTGTGCTATATGCTGGTTAAAAACGATAAAACAAGATCTGTGACCAAAAATGTGCAATAGTGTGCCTGGTAGATATAAATTCAATTGCGGAGCGAAACCGAAATTTTACTTAAATCAGGATAATTAAGGGAACGGTCAACCGATTAACGTGGCAAATGGGCATGGCAACATTCAACAACTAATGTTATGTGTCACAAGAAATACCCGTTTTGTACAACCTTAGTGGAAGTCAATGTAAACAAATTTGTGAAAAATGTCCGCCACTATTGTTCTGGATAGTTCAGCAGAAACATGCTAATCACGCGGCATCCAGCAGCAAAAGTGCCGACATAGATGTCAAGGATAAGCAATTCGACGGGAGAATTTTATACCAAGGAAGACAGATTTAGGCGTAGAGAGTTAGAAATCATAACATAAGAGGTACACGATTAATTGATTGGTTCAAAGATTCAGTCATTAGGGAGCATGGTTTATCCCGACACATGACTATTTGAGTTTCGAAAGCACCATGTTGAGTTAATTTTTGGTCAGAAAGTAATACGGAAATATATAGCAATTATGACGTGGGCATTACTGGACCGTAATTGACCATATTCTAAATACTCAGGCTTATATTACACCAGTGTCTAGGCCTGGGTAGCAATGGGTCTGATAGAGTTTTTCGTACAGTTAACCCCCGAAAACCCGAAAACGACCTTTTTTATAAAAGGTTTTAAAAGCCTTTTTTTATAAATCGGGCTAGATTAATTAGGCGGCTGGACATCCAATAAAAGTATAGAACACATGATGCGATTATTTCTTTTAAAACTATGGACCTCTAAAGTCACATGGCCAAAACAGATACCCTTGACTTCGACCCCCCCCCCTTAGTACATCACTAATTGTATCGGTTTTGACTCTTTGTACTTTTTTGGCCCATTTTTGGCCTATAACTGGGTCACGTTTTAAGAATTCGGAGTCGGTCCTCTGAGAAGAATTGAAGCCAGAGTCATGACGCGTCGAATAAACCCAATTTACAGCCAATCCGACATACTTCACGAAGTCACATTTTTGACTTAACTACATAATCTGATATGTTATAGGTTGGGCATCACGATCAAAGTTTTACATTACCAAAAGTTCATACAATTGATTCTTCTCAAGTTTGGTCATAATGTATTCACCACATTTCACTTTTTGAAATTGCCATAACTTGAGCAGAATCAATTGTACGCACTTTTAGTAATGTAAAACTTTGATCGTGATGCCCAACCCTATAATATATCAGATTTGATAGATTTTATTATGTAGTTAAGTCAAACATGTGACTTCGTGAAGTATGTCGGATTGGCTGTAAATTGGGTTTATTCGACGCGTCATGACTCTGGCTTCAATTATTCTCAGCGGTCCGACTCCGAATTCTTAACACGTGACCCAGTTATAGGCAAAAAATGGGCCAAAAAAGTACAAATCTTCAAAAAATTTTGATTGCTGTAAAAATCCAGCCGCCAAAACCCGGCCAAGGTCCCAATGTATGTTCACTAAAAATTTGAGTCAACACAGATGCAATTAGTGGTATACTAGGAGTTTTTGTGGGTTAACTGTACGAAGGACATTCTGAAAATAGACCGCAATGAAAAACTATATCAGACTGAATAAATCCCGTTAACCGACGTTCTGCTACCCAGACCCCGGGGGGGGGGTGACCTAGACACTAGTGTATTAGGAGAGGCCCTCACGAAGAAAACGACTATCGTCTATCGATGAGAAATCGGCGGAGTGTCTGTAGCATTACTCGGCCATATGATTGAACATTCTTAAATCACCGTATTTCTAAGTCGTATTAACGTTGCCAAACAGTCTAGTGAACTGATACCCTGACCAGGCAGTGGGAAACTGACATAGGTGGGAAGAAAAGCCGTCGCAGTAGGTTAATAGATGTTATACGATAAATTATCATGGGTTGACACCTCCGCTCAAAAGCCTTACTAAAGACGAGCACGATACTTAAATTGAAGAGTTCCGCGAAAATTTTGTTTCCGAAGAAAGTCCATTTAAATGCGGTCAAGATGGGGTCTATGTAATTATGAAATTCAACGTAACTCAGGAACGGACTAATAGCCGACAAAGCCCACTTAACAAAACGATTTCTTCAGAGAATCTGATTGCAGGTTCTGTGCCAGAAAATTAATTACTATACTTTTAAACGATTTATTACTAGTATATTATATACGCCCGTAATGGTAGAAAATCTAATTGATTCTAGTTGTTAATAAAGCATTCTATAACGGGATAATTATCCTTCTAGTTTCGGACTAAATTTGTAAAAGTGATAAAGGCGATAAAATCTAATAGAATCCTAAGTGAATACTGCCTTCAATGTTTCACTGACTAAATCAAATATTTAAGAACATGGTAATTAATAGACACGTGGCCAGCAAAATCGAGTCGGCAGTGACAGCTGCAGAGCTTGCAGTAGATAAATTCAAGACTAACGATTATCCGTCCGCCCTTAAGCTTTCTAGGGAATCTATTTCTAATTCCGAATCCGCTTTTTTTGATCCATCTCTTCTTGAACTGTTATATTTCCCACAGGATCAAAAATTTGCAATTTATGTACCTCTATTTCTTCCCGTAGCCTTGCCTATTTTATCTGGCGCCTACAGTGCATTTAAATACTTCAAACCATCACTTCTCAAGTCCAATTAACAATTCGACGTGTGTAAATTGTTTAATATATTTTCCTGTCAGTTCATATAATTCATTAAAAACCAATCTGCCAATTATTGACGCTGCTGATTACATATCGGCATAAATTATTTAGAGGATACTTTCTCAGCTTATGATGGATTCAATTTTACATTCAATATCTATTTGATAGTTATTGTTCTAGTTATGCTTATTGTATTATATTTATATTCGTGTTACTATAGAATACAAATAAAGTATACTGCTTGGCCTGGAACATTAAAGATTTTTTAGAGCTACATAATTGGAGTTCTACATTCTTAAATCTACAATCGAAAATTAACCTTTTATTATGTATTTTATCTTTCCTATAAACTTACTTGATTAGTGGTTGACCCTCTTAAGTGTGCCCAAGTGTAGGATCAAAACTCATTATGGGGTGCTACCTTGCTTAAGACAAAACGTAAAAAAGAACTGTTTTTAATTTTAACTCATGGGGGCATGGCAGCTCATCGATCTAAATCGTGATAGTTTAATAAAAATATCAAAAACATACTGATATTATTCGTTTTAAACCTATGGATCTCGAAAGTCACATTGCCAAAATAGATTGAGTTTGGCCCCAACCTAGAATACTTTTTTTTGCAGTTGTTTTGAGTAAAATGTTTAGTTCACATACGTTGGGATCTTGACCCGGTTTCTGCATCATATCACATCGAAAAGTAAAAAAATTCGTAATTTTGTCACTTTTTGGAAATTTGTACTTTAAACATCCCATTTTTGGCCTATAACTGGATCACGTGTTAATAATTCGGGGTCGGTCCTTTGAGAAGAATTGAAGGCCCACCTTTGAGCCAATCGGACATACTTCCCAAAATCACATTTTTTGACTTAACTACAAAACGGGATTCCGATCAAAACATTACCAAAAGTGCCGACAATTGATTCTGCTCAAGTTGTGGTAATTTTAAAAAGTGAAATATTGTGAAATTTTAAATTACCATTACTTGAGCAGAATCAATTGTACGCACTTTTGGCATTGTAAAACTTTGATCGTGAAGCCAAACCCTATAACATATCAAATTTTATATCTCCATTATGCTAAGTAGAATTAAAACCTCTATAACATATCAAATTTTATATCTCCATTATGCTAAGTAGAATTAAAACCTATTTTCACATAATTCGAAACATTCTTATTTTGAGATAATGCCCTTGCATATATATAATGTTGCAATGACGTGTGGTGGGTGCAGTAGTGCCGTAACCAGAATATTGACAAAGAAGTTAGTTGAAGGCGAAAAGTTCGACGTAAGTTTGGTCCTTTATTATACTTTTTATCACTAAAATCTTTTTTAGGTTTCACTCGATACTAAAACGGTTAAAGTGGAAACATCACGTGATGCCGAAACAATTAGGGAGGTCATAGCAAAATGTGGCAAGGAGACCAAATTCGTCGAAACTACTGAAGTCACCTAAAATACTTTCTTCATTCTTACTGTCTCTTACTAGCTGGAATAACGAATATCATCTTCAGGTGGTTTCATCATATAATACTTCCGGTTGACAGTCTTGGCCAGGTCAATAATATTTCATAATGTACGGTTTGTTGTCTACAGTATTAATAAAAAAGAACCTTTTAAAGCCATACAAAGAACTATTCATTTCATTTGAGCAGAAACCACAAGTTAGAAGTACCAGGTAGAGTGTAGCAGGGATGTAAATGAGGACGGAAGCGATAAATCATCACCAGGGACGTATAGGGATTGAAAATCTAAAAACGGGATGCGGATTCAAATGTTTACTATAGTTGGGGACGGGAAAATCTACATTTAACATTAGATTTTTATCTTATAGTTTTTTGTTTCTACTCTAACGTTTAGTGAAGGATAGCTTGTTAAATTAATGCTATTCTGTATATCTTACTTTAACCCTCTAAGCAGATAGAAGATAGCTTTAAACCTAGTAATCTTACTCTTCTTAGACTACTTGAAAAGGAATGGGTGGAGGAACAGTGCAAATATTTGGATAAACAGATGGCGCATCTGGCAGATACAATTTTTAGTAAGGTCACCACAAATGTTGTGACGGAAAAGGACGTGGTAACGGACAATGCAGTAACGGGGAATGGTGCGTTATTAGCGGCAATCAATACCCTTGTGCTAAAGTACGAAGAACATGAAAAGAACGGAATAATGGAAGAAATTATTAACGGAACCATAATTCCAACGTACACCAATACTAAATCCGAAGCAAAACTAATAATTTCCTTCATAGGGGTCGAAAATTTACGTAGTGGCCCGATCATAAAGCCATGATTTACGCGAATAAAGTGAAGGCGAATAAAGAGAAGATTGCCCGAATATTGTTCGAGACTTTGAGTATGAGCCACAAATAAAAAGGTCGTAAAAAGGCTTTGGATTACATCTCTCGTGCAAATATTATCAACACTGTTCGTATCGAGCGAGCAGAGCTCATTGAACTGCGGAAAGCCGGTAGACATTTGCGTATTGACAGATGGCCAAATTTTCAACAAGATATGGAAATAAATGTTTGGAAGACAAAAAGAGAGGGGTTGGAAGTTAATGAAGTCGAATAAATAATTATCAATATAAGCAAAAAAATGATAATTCCAAAATTTTTGCGAGAAGACATCATCAAGTCATCCCGGAGCATATAACACACAGGCTACGATAAACCGACATTACGAACAGTACCAGTTGAGACATCAAATTGCAGAATACGTCCGAACATGTGAAATTTGTCAGCGCCAGTAACCGAACCTTCAGCCAAACAAACCACCAATCACGAAAAATCCATTTGAGAAGCTATCCTGCGATCTCATTGGACCACTATCAATAACGGATAGAGGGTGTACATATTGTATTTTCGTAAGTGGCCATTTTCACAAAAAAATAGTGCGCGTCATTGAATCCAAAAAGTTCTGGACCGGTTTTGCGCGCATTCGGGGATATTATACTCCAAAATCCGAAGTTTCCGAAAATCGTCCTTACGGATAACGGTATGGAGTTTTCAGCTTGTTTAGCATAATACTTAATAGTAAAGCGTATTCGACAAGTAAAATCGGCACCATGCCATCCACACGCAAACGGGTTAACGGAGCACAGCAAGCAAACCTTGAAGGCTAGACTTCACCCGAAACAAAATGCCGAAATATGGGACCTAATGCTACCGGAGGTTGTACAGTCCATACTCATTATGCTCCATCGAAGTAAAAACAGGAATACCAGGCCAAAATCCAATATTTTTGCAAATGTAGAATGCAGTGACGTCACTGGAATACCGGAGAGAGTCCAGATTCGAGTAAAAAAATTTACAAAAACAAATTTTCATGCATTCAAGGTTGGTGACTACAAGTTGGCAAATAACCTTGAATGGGGGTGTGGACCGCTTAGCTGGGCCATTCGAGATAACGGAGAGTTTTTCCGTTGGTTTTTCCGTAATTGAATGATAAATTAGGAAAATGATCAATCTGAAAATGATCACTCTGAAAATAAATTGGCACCAGAAACATGGCCACCTCTGGTTAACGATGCGGATGGAGCAGAAACAGAACCATAATATGACAACCGGTACCATACAGTATTGGTAACAATTCGGGGTTTGTCTAGATGTTCAAATGTTCAAACTGAGATTTGCATACGAAAATAATATCGAGATATTACAAGGTCACCCATGGTCGTTTAAGTGGATACGCAAACTAATAATCAGGGCCGTGAAAAATAGTGGATGTGGCACATCAATTGCTGATGGGCGGTGAGTGGGGGTCACGTACATTGGGTTATGAACAATAATCTATGTGAACTAAAATCGTGAGGTAAAGATACAAGTTAAAAGAACGGGCCTAATGGGTTATCGGTAGATAATCAGCGACGTAGCTATTTATGCGATGTGACTTGGCTATTAGATCTACCCGGAGTTCGGTGCACATCTTGTGTGAAATAAGTGGTAATAGACGTGTAATAAATTATTATGTACAGGCGGTATTAGGCTCAAAACTTATATCTATATAGTTCTCGCAGAAAGATTCATAGTACCACAGAATCCCAGTGTGACTCCTAATGTAACCCATATGGAATATAAATATTAAATATAGAATAACAATGACGCAATTGTGGGAACCATCAGGGCCAAGTTATGCTTCAATATGGTAATAGGCTTAGTATTAGTGGGAACTTAGCCATGGTGAGTTACGGGTTAATAGGGGGTTATATTATGATTATTAGAACGTAAAAATAACATTAATTAGAGTAATTTGAACAGCGGTAAAAAAAATGAATTTTGGTACCCTGTGTAAAAGTTACCCAAATCGGGTTAAACTAAAAGTTAAATCGTGTCCATTTTGTCCGGACGCCGGTGTACAGGCCGATACAGACAAGATATGAATATAATTTTTACATATTCCTGCAGG
>SCLF01456274.1:0-15320 GCA_004367975.1 Mesochordaeus erythrocephalus
CGAAATCAGATTTTTGACTTCTAGCGGCTATAACTACATAACGGGTTAGGAATTCGGGGTCGGTGACTTGAGAAGAAATGGTACCTAAAACGGTCACGGTACCTAAAAAAAATTTGAAAAAAGTGCGGCGTAAAATTCTAGGGGGGGGGCTTTGAAGGGTCTCAACTCGATTGGATGGAAGCTGCTGAAGCCTTATTTTCATGAAATATAGGTCTGTGTGCAAATGTGCACACAAAACTGCCTAGGAGTTAACGTCAGAAAAAATATGAAATTTCTACCACCAGTATTATTACGTTTAATATAGATTAAATACCGTAAATACGCATCTGCTTTGTCATCACCATCACCGGAATCTATTAGGTCTCAAAAATTATATGTAATAGGTTCTCTGTCTTCGTACTCTTCATCCATGTTAGTTTCGGCGATTTATGTCTAGAAAATGGACTCCGCATATCTAGAGCGCATGGTACTAACATTTTTTTATTTTTGAGTTGACTTCCGCTTGTAACTTTGGCCAAAAATTATAATTTTATACAGAAACGCTAGTCAACGTGTTCATTTATACAACAGGTGTATTAAATAGTAAAAAGGTGAAGCTCTTCCACGTGTCATTTGTTAGTACTCCACCTTGGATTGAACCACTTAGATCTAAGTGGTTCAACAAATCTAATTAGATTTGTTGAATACATTCGAACAAAATTCATGCTACACAAAAATACCATGTGACTCCCAATTTACGGTTTTCTGGTAGCACTTCCGGTGGTACTTCTAGTCTAAAATTGTTGAAAAAGATTCGGTGTAAAATACGAAATTGGAGTCTGACTTGGCTCTGCTGAATTTTGAGAAAAACTCTCAGATGAGTCACAATTTACTCAAAGGGTGCATAGTTGTTAAGACCACCTTTGCTTAGATAAGTATACATTTTTGTTGAAACCTTCAGCTCGGAATTCTTCCAGAAAAACAAAAGATGCTAATTGTCCGTTGAATACTCGACCAATTCCTGGCTGGCCGTAGTTTTTCGTGACGATATATTTTATGAATGCTGGCATAAGAATTCCAGGGATTAGGCTGGAGACATCGTGCTTCAAATTTATTATGGTGAGAACACTTTCTATTAGGTTCATTTTAAAGGTGGTTACTAGCTGGCCGTTTGTGATAGGGTTTTGGGCAGAACAACATTTTGGGACCTGAAGTCCCAATGTAGACAATATGATGGCCGAAATCGGACGCAAGGATACGGTTATAAGTGTAAGCACCTGTAACTTTTTATTGTTAGTGAACTATACTGTAAACTTTATATTGAGATGTTATAATACCATGCATGACATAAAATAATCATACATTTGAATTATATCTAAATAAGCAACATCAACTGTTTGCATCAGAGATGCAGTCACGACAGCGTACAGGTTTCTTTTTCGTCGACAGCTGCGGATTTATATTTTAAAAATTACAATTTCAAGGAACGACGTATAAGTGCCAAGCTAACGTTAGCTCCTGAACCAAAAGAAGGAGGTATTTGTATTCTTTTCAAATTACCGAATGGATCTAGACATCCGCGAAAATTCTTGTCAGAAGCCAATATTCAAGATTTATTCTGTAAGTTGGACTAACAATTATCATATTCGTGCTTGCATAAGGATAAATACCAATGTTTATGGCGTGGAAATAAAGGACATGAAATTAATTGCCATTACTTGTTGCACATCATAAACAGCTTTCTTTACTTGGCGATTCTATATAACGGTATTTTTCGGAAAAGATAAACATTTGTATGTGGGTTTAATTATGGATGGTTATTTTGAGAGATTTGCTTACGTTAACAAACTGCCTATACCAGACACCTATACCAAACACGGAAAAGCGTCACACAGCGATAAGAAAATATTTAGTGTTTGTCCAATCCTTGGATTGTTCACCTGGGGAATATTTTATATCTGCCGTTTTCCCAACAAGGAAAATTACGAGTGACATGGATGCTACTATACAAGACTTCGGCATAAAAAATAACGAGCAGCTTATGGTTCAAGAAATCCAAGACGATGAATTTTCTGACGATACGGATGAATTAGATGACTGAGCGAAATGTCTATCTTTACAATTGATGTTTAGGTACAATTTCGTTTTCGCGTTTACTAATTTGACAAAATTTGATTTGTCGCGTGGCAGACATTGACTCATTTGCTGTGTCTAGATTTTGATTAATCTTTTAAAACGCAAAACATGATGGGAAATCAATTCAATCGGAGGATAAAAAATAACTGGCAATTTCATGTACGAATTTAAACAGTCTACCTAATACAAATGATATGATAATATATGAAACAAAACAAAAAAAATTCAGTTCTTCAAGTTAATTCCTTCAACCAGTTCCTTCAAATGGAAAGCGTACTTACAACCCATCACTAAACGTTTAATCCAAGTTTCTTAATTTGTTTTGAAATATTTCAAATTGATCTGTAGGTTCTCTCTATATTCTGTAAAAGTGTGCTATTAATTTGTTAGAAAGTATTCAAAGTAATAGAATTGTAATGAATGTGTGAACCATTACTTGAGCTTATCATAAAATAATACATAGAATAGTTCAAGTCGAGAATTACTAACATTCAGGCTACATAATTTAGAATATAATATATCAGTGCAATATTAGTCCCTACTAGGGAGAGACTAGCACACATGTATCAAGCTCGCCCCTATCCTTTCAAGTGGGAAGTTATCGGTTAACGAGACTTAGTGAGTTGCTTGCGGTTCCGATTCTGTTCTCAGCATTTCCAAAATTACACGGCGTCATACAGTCAACACCACCACTAAATACAGAACGTGTAAAAATCTGTTTTTGAAAAAATATTAATTTTAAGTCATGTGGCATGGAAGCTCACCGACCTAGATCGTACTAGACAACTTAGGCCCCTGGCCATCCAATAAAAGTATAGAAAACATACTGCGATTACTTATTTTAGAGCTATATTTATTATTTTAGAGCTATTAATTATTTTAGTTTTTACGCAGTCGTTTCGAGTCGAATTTTTAGTGAGCATAACTTAAGATTGTGGCATGTTTTCTAAATCATAACAAAACAGAAAAGTGAAAATTTATTGAAAATTTGCAATTCCATTTTTGGGTTATAAATGGGTCACGTGTTAAGTCCTTTGAGAAGAATTTAATCTGGAGTCATGATGCGTCGAGCCATTTTCGAGCCAATCGGACATACTTCCCATTAATTGAATTAACTACATAACAGGACTTTGAGAAAATCTATTAAATACCCTTAACATTTGGTATATGGTTTGACTTCATGACCAAAGTTTTACATTACCAAAAGTGCGTACAATTGTTTCTGCTTCAATTCTTCTCAAAGGACTGAGCCCGAATGTGATTTTCGAGGTCCAAAGCTCTAAAATAAATAATGGCAGTATTTATTTGATGCCCAGTGGCTTAATTAATTTAGCACGATTTAGTTGGGTAAGCTGCCATGCCCCCATGAGTTAAAATTAATGTTTTTTCAAAAACAGATTGTTTCACTTCTGTCTTTAGGGGGGGGGTTAACTATATGACGCCGTCTAATTTTGGACATTCTGAGAACAGATTCGGAACGGCAAGAAAAAACTCTATCAGACACACTAAGTCTCGTTTACCGATCACTTCCCACTTGAAAGGGTAGCGAGGGGGCGAGCTTGACACATGTGTCAAATGGCATTCGTTTGCTTTCTCTCAAACTTTTGATGAAAACCTATTTTTAACTATGTTGGGTAACTTTTCCTAGAATTTAACTAGATACATATTCGTTGGAGAATATAGCCTGCTGTTGCTGTTCAGGTTGATTTTTCGTAGTAAGCCAAATTTGGTAAATATATAGCTAGTGGTATAATCAGTCATGTCTAAACATTGCCCTCGTATGGGGAGACATCTTACATTTATACTGTAAGTTACACACTAGTGTCAAAAGTGCAATACTCCTTCATAGAGTTAACCCCCTCTAAAGACAAAACTGAGTCGAATATAGTTGACTTTGACCGTCCTGAAATATAGTTTTAACGCAGTTGTAGTGAAAAATACGTGATTTGTCGTATTTTTGAAATTTTGTACCCTTTTGAGTCATGACGCCTTGAATAAGCCCACTTTCGAGCCAATCCGACATACTTCACAAAATGACATTTTTGACTATGAGAAAATCTATCGAATTTGATATGTTATAGAGTTTTGCTTCACGAAAAGTGCGTACAGTTGACTCTTCTCAAGTTATGGTAATTTAAGGCTTCACAATAGGGGTTTTTGGTGGTTAACTGTATGAAGGAGTATAATTTTGGACATTTTGTAATGAGATGAAAAAACTATTAGACTGGCTAAGTCTCGTTAATCGACCTCTTGGTGTCTAGACCCCGGGGGGGAGGGGCACTTTTGACACTGGTGTTACAGTGACCTGTAATGCGAATACTACGTTTTTTATACAGATTTTACTGGTGAATGAGTAGTCATGTCACATGGCAGATAAAATATTGACAATTTTTTATTAAATGCGAAATGAAATTCTACTTTCAATCTTTAACACATCATTCTTGCTTTCTGTTTTCTTGCCAACCTCCCATTTGAGATAAATAATCCTCTGAAAATAGAGCCGGTGGAAACTGTTTGATCAAATGTTAGGCATACATAAATTTACATCAAGTCGAATATGAATCCATTACAATATCGATATATATTTATACACTTATTTCTTACGCAAAATGGGTGGTTGTTTTGGGTCAGCTATATTTTTATCACTTTGGTAAGCCTAAATTTGGTTCCCAAAATTTTCTCGGCATTTCGGACATCCAATGATGAAGTGGCTATGTGGCTAAATTTAGGTTTACAAAAGTGATACAAATCTAACTAACCCAAAACTGCCATCCATCTTGCGTAATGAATATGTACTATTAATTGACTTATATTTGATAATGAATTACTGTTCAGGGTTCTTTAAATATTAATTTCAACCTTTCGCAATTCATCTATAATACATTATATAGTTCTTGAATATAACTTCAACTTACATACTTCCATGGCCAATCTTATATATTTTCTTGGGAAATAATCCGATATATAGTGCTGCTAACATTTAAGACGAGGATGACGTCAAGATGGCTAGCAATAGGGAGGATAGTCAGACATCGAAGTTTAGCTCAGGCAAGACGTCGAATTTACATATGTAAGGTTTATTAAAGTATTATAAATAACGTCGAATAAAGAGTATTGGTAAAATTCAGAGTCCACCTGATTTTGTATCTCGCCTTCACCAAGAAATACTGTTAAAACTAAACAACGGTGAAATCAACAATTTATATCCAATTGGAATGGGCTCTTATCATTGGTAGAAAACTACATATTGTCCGAGTTTTATTTCATACTCTTGATTTCTACGTTAATAAATTAAGCTCCATAATAAGGTTTGCACCTTGGCAATCTCTATTCAATTACGACTTTAAACGGAATATTACAATACATGGTGATAAGAGGGATTTTTAGAATATTAGTGAACCGTTAATTCGTAGCCATGTTTACAACATGTTTCTACAAAGCAGTAAGAATTTTGAAAGCAACACGAACTGTACTTTCTCATATTCCACTCAAAGAATAGACTAGCTTTCAACTCGGTTGACAGTCTTTTGAATAAAAGAAAGATTAATAATGCGAGTTTACTAACCCTACCGTCAATTCAGGAGTAACGTGACGCAGCACGAAGCTTATAATTCTGCTATTAGGTTTTCGATTATTTTGAAGTATGTTTTCTCCTAGGCCATTTCTGTTTTTTTTTGGAAGGAAGAGTTGTCAGTGGAAACCGCTTAGTCATATCATACCACAGCTTCTAGCAGCCAGTTTAGTTCACCTTCCAGACTGGCAGAAATTTCGTCACCGATGATTTTCATGCGACATAGAAATTACGGCTCGATAAAGTCCTTTCCTTCCGCGATCATAAAAAGTCGACTTTTTCAGGCACGCTTTTGTTTTGTCAGCTACACGTTCCTATGTAGTACAGCTAGTAACTTTAATTTTTCCTTTGCGTTGTTCCGGTTTGGTACGAATGTTGTGTTTCGTCAGCTCGTCGGCAGTTGTTTCTTTAATTCACTGGCAAGTGTTTCTATTTCGTAAATGAATGTTCCACCTATGATGGTGACGCGTAATTTAATAAGAGAAATTTTAAGCGGTATATTTATACGGTTATTAGGATATTAACGATTTCAACTTATTTTTATCAAATGAAGAAACGGGGCTCCAATAAATCCAGGTAGAAGAATTTTGATTAACACTATAAAACTATGTCGTCGGAAACGTTCAAAAATATATAGTAAATGAGAGCTAGTGCGTCAAAGAACTTTGTCTTATATTCAAATTATTCGTGGGCGTGTTAATTTTGGTTGATCCATTTGCCTAACTTTAAAATTCCGCGGTTGTTACCGTAGATAAAACTACTTATACACGGAATATAAACCACATTTGGCATTGATAGAACTCCTAATTTATAAGTTGATTTGAGCTATTCCATTATTGTGATTATTATGTATATGTAATTTGCCATCTTTTCAGAGATAATATTTCCATTTCCCTGTCTAGCTGGATACCAAAGGAATTTTGTTGTTTCAATGAAAATATAATTTAACCACATTGGCAATATGCGGAATTAATTCCCATTTCGAGCACAAAAGTGGTTACTAATTTTGGTGCAAACACCCCAGAAGCTGGAAACTGTACCTGATCACAAATATTTTGTCTGTAATTTGAATGATATAATAATACAATAATATATTTCTGTAGTAGTTTATTTTTTATTTGAATAACATATTTGAGTATAGTGCTGACCAATTCTCAATTACGGACGATTCCACACCTAATAATTGTATCATCCTATCAAACATATCGACAGATTGTCGGTTCGAGTCCTCTCAGTCAATTATCCTTAGTTATATAAATATACTCTAATGCCCGTGGATGGGCGATGTTCACAAGCCCTATGCTTTTGATTGTTGTGTCAGAGGGTTAAATATCACTAACTAAAATTAGGATTTCCATAAATCACGATGGAATTTTTTTTAAACGATATGTTCGTTTTTTCGTTGTAAAACAAATAATGTTTTAATCATGTTATAAGATTTTCGAATTTTATTCAAATTTTTGATGTAAAGCCCTATCAGCTTCGTATTATTTTGATGGAAAAGGAAAATCAATAAGACCTCACATTGTTAATATTGTCTCGCAAGCTTTGATTGAAACTGAAGAAATCGACGAAAACGCTTTGAAGGTTGGCATGATTGCAGAAATGATCCATACAGCTAGTTTGATCCACGACGACGTAATTGACAAATCGGACACTAGGTTAGTTTATTTATGATTATTTATTATTACTATCAAACAAAATTTGCATTGAGGCTAGTATTTCTATAACATTTCATTTTGTGATCCAAATTATTCTACTGAATGACTAATTCCAAAATCAAAAAAAGAGTAGGCGGTGCCAGACATAAAGTCAGTTAAACCAATCACATCAGTCTTTGATGTTGGAAAATACATATGAAAAGGAGGTTTTTGGTTCTTTCGTTCTATTTATTTTAAGTATCTAATTCAATTAACGTGTTAAAAGATTTTCTACCGTATGAATAGTAAATTTAAAGCCAAAAGATGACCACCAATTTGGACAATTGAGAGGCCGTATGATTCTAGATTGGAACCCTCTGGAAGCAATCGTAATATCCAAAAAACATCGGAACGGTTCTGCAATTGACACAATCAGATAGAATGTAATCGGCCAACACGCTTTCAGACTAAGATAATGTGTGAATTACAACGTTCATCGGATTCGGTCACAACGATGTGTAATGAGCGGAACAAGGTGCTCTAATGTTCGTAATGTTTATATGGCGGCACAATTCGGAAATCAGCTAAGAGACTTGAATAGCGAAAATAATCGATACTGCGATTTCATTCGATGTTATATCTTCACCGTTATTGGCCATACACAATACGCGGAGAATTTTCGTCAGCAACATAAACGAATAAAGGGGAACAGCATTGATTCGCCCTATTGCTACAGAAATAAATGCAGTTCAACCTAACTGGACAAACGTTTTATGCGTGCAACTATATTTGGTAAACACACCAGACTCTTAGACGACTCGGGATACCCATTCTCTATTATTCCAAAACGATTTTCCCACGCTATTTTACGAAAAATTCAAAAGCCAAAAATGAGATTTCAGGTATCAATGTTCAACATTAATTGAGATTGGTTTACAAAATCGCTGTGATGTTTATGTTTAGGACGCAAATCAAACGCCCGTATTGGAGTCTGGCGAATTACTTCGATATGGGTAAACAAAAATCGACCTGGACAATCAGAATATGTGGATCGACAATAACGTCGTATAGGTGTCTCACATATCCGCCGATCATTACGAAGGGATCGTATTAAACCAAATTTCTGCGATTCTTGATACTGCATGTCAGCGATTGGCGTGCGAGATAGTGAAAAATCAAAACTTCAAGCTTGTCGATGACAATAGTACAATGAAACTTGATCTGTCAAACTACCGAGTTGAGGTAATCGGCAATCCATGTGAACTAACAGATTTAAAGAAACAAATAGAGGAGCAAATAAGGAAACCTTCTCAATTGAGAAATTCCAATCTTATGACTTAAAATTGTCGTTTGATTCGGAAAGCTGCGAATGTTTAAAAACATACGACGATATAAATAAGATAAAACTGCCAGTAGAAGCTGAAAATGAAAAATTGATAAGCGAAAGGGATGAGCTACGGAGAAAATTAACAAGTTTGGAAACCGACGAACGAGGAAAATTACTTACGCCGAATCGCTGCTTCATGAATCAAAATTCTCGTTTTATTCGGAAATCAGCGAATGTACAGACCGGGAAGGATATATTTATCTACATAAAGAACAAACCAGTTGAAATTTATTCTTGAATCCGAATTCAACGACGAGATATTAAGAATCGAGAGGAGGTCTATCTATCTCGAAAAAATGGGAACAATATAATTTGTATAATATAATCATAGAGGTAATGGCAGTAATGTGTGAGACAGGAAAGTACTAGTAGTTAAAACTTAACGGATTGACATGTAACAAGGGTTGATCAATATAATCGATTAACAGTAATGATAAAAGCAACTGAAGGAACACACAACAGATTTCCTATGCTGGATATAAATGGAATACATGCTGGGCGCTGGCATATTCGCAGTAGGAGCGATTAAAACGATTATACCTAGATGGCTTTTAGATTTTTGCAGATCATTCGTCTGAATAGACAGGAGCCGAAGATTCCTGAGCTTAACCCTCTTGACAAAACGTGGAGAGATGTTTTTCGTCACAAAAATGGCTACAGTTTTTGATACATAATCCCTACGAGTTAGAATTTGAAATCAGTAGTACAAAACACATTTCTGATTCCAGGCCAACATTCCCTATGTTCGTAACTTCATTTATTGTCTTCAAATCCAGCTTTGAACGGACCTCATTTTTAGCATTTCCGATGACGTCATCGATTCTATGTCGTGATGGACTGAGTTTAGATTAACACATTTTTTTTAAATTTGACAATGGTTCTCGATATGGAAATCGGATGACTAATCAAAAAGCATTACGGGTATAGAGATGGAAAAGGCGCCTCGCTGGCAAACGACAGAAAAGCATGATAAAGCTGTTTTACAGCCTAATAGACTACAATTTTCATATATTTAAGGAAAATAGAGATTGGATAATATACTCAAATCCAAATCAGCAATCGATTCAGCTTAAACTGATTAGAGGTAACAATCATCTGAGTGATCTAGGAGTGTTACCTGGAGGTTTAAACAAATGGGCGTGGAATCAAGGAAGATGGTTATGTTTAACAAAATTCCAAAATCCAAAGCAGATGATTTTGCTGAACCTTAGAGTAAGTCATGAGGACATTTTATCGAGAGATCCGGGTTTTTGATGGACCAAACTTTGTCAAAAGATCAATCGGATCAAACAGAATGGAAAATAGACATCTGGGAAATGTTAGTATTGGGCGCAGAATATGAAAAACGAGTAAGACTTCAATGGTGATCTTGGAGTGTGGTCAACTCGGGCCATGTAGGGAAATCTGATTTTTCTGGATGAAATCGGAGAAAGACAAAATCCATTTAACGACAAAATGATAGAAAATTTATCAAGTGTTTGAAGGCGACATGAAAATATTCAAGAAAGTTAGTATAGAGAAAGGTACGGTATAAGAAGTGTACAATCGGGAGATAACGGCAGAAGAATTAGTCATACTCTATAAAGCTATAACGACATCGCAGACCGGACTGTTTTTTCACAAGCAGGTGATTTAGACGATAAAAATCTCATGGATGTGCAAGGAGGAATGAGTAATCGGTCAAATGACGAGACTTAACAGGGGTTACAATATAGACACTAAATTTCAGTCGATTAGATTTTATCAAGAAAGGAAGGATAATCTTACATATTTTACAGCTCACAAATTAGAATGAAGCCACCAAGAATGAAGCCACCAAGAATGAAGCCACCAACAAGTAACTTTCGGAAAATCTAATTGACGAAAGTGAAAGAATCAAGGTGCAAAAATTTGCGGGAATTATAATGAACGAATGGCAAAGAGATAGATAGTTGCCATATATAGAATATTACGAACAGCTGTCCACTAAGCAGTGCACAAGTGTCTCTAAACCCGGCTATATATACATCCGCTGGCTATATATACATCCGAATCAATTTCTTAATCCAGCATTTTAAACAAGTATGCGAGGTGAGAGAAATCAAAAGTAAATGAAGACTACGCTGACGCTGAAAGAGCTGGAAAGGAATCTAGAGGAAATGAAGAACACGATTCGTACTGAAATACTGCGGAAAGGAGACTTAACAAACTAACAATTTGGACTGAAAAATTGTTTTTTTTACTTTTTACTTTTACAGTATCGGCAGGGCTAAATGACTAGTGAGAAAGAAAGACTAATTATTAAGTTTATTTGTTTTCAATAGCAGTGCAAATGTTGAAGAATGCGAATTGAACAAAGAATGTTTCTAGCCTAGCAAGTGAATTCAGGATACACTACGCGTGGCATACCCAGATTCCGTAATACATGCTGGTCAACAAATGGTGGATCTCTGTTATAGTCCGTGGCAGAGTAGGGGACAGAAGAATCTTGCAACAAAGAATAGCTAATTTACAAGATAATTCAGCCACGTGAGGCGCTGAAAATCACGCGATGTGTTATAGATTCACAACTTATTAATTTCAAATTAAAAATTGGGTTGCAAAAATAAAACCAGCAATAATTGAACAAGTTTTTGCTGTCATCTACGGAAGCCAAATTGTCTTGTTGATAGGTAATATTTGGTTGTCACCAGTTAATCCGGTTTAGAGTAAATGGGGAGATGGAGGGACCACAGAATTCGAAACTGGGCTAGGAAGCTTTTCGCTAGAAACTATAATAAAACATGGATATCGTTGTTAGGCTTGATGTATCAGGTGCAATTGGAAAACTGGAAGTTTTTCGAATTATTTTAGCAGCTCTTAGACCGGATGGCAGGACCTCTACGTAGACAAGCAGACTGTGAAAAATACGTTATTACTAGAACTAGGATTAGTTTTAAGAGCTTCAGATATTAGCAATTTTACTTTTGATTCCCATGATATTTATAGAAGACGTGGAAGAAAGGTGAATAAGATGAAAAAGAAACCTCGTTCGATAAACATCAAAAAGTGAGGATATGCCATCATCGCCGCAGATAAGGAAAATAATGAATAGTACTCTAGATCTAATGATTAAAGACTACTACCCAAAATAACTTTCAAAACGAAATTGATAGAGAAGACATCTTTCTAATATAAATTGAGTTAGATGGGTTCATTTCAGACACGCAAGAACAAATTCAAATTTACGAAAACAATAATCGCTAAATTCTAAGCTGTTTCAAGAGCAAGACGAGAGACGCGAAAGGAAGCTAAGAAAAGATCTGGTAAATAACATAATCGTGCAAACCTAAAGAATATTATTAAAGTTGTGGTTTAATTAGGCACCTTGGTGTCGCCGAGCACCGCTTAATTTGCAAAAGTTCAGATTGCGCTTTGACCTTTATCGGCAGATAATAGTCAGTTTCATATATTGCGACAGTAACATATCATTTTAATATTCACCCGCTTACAATAAATTGGCCTAAGAATTCTGAGATTAGCATGGTGATTATAAATCACTGTCATCAACTTCCTCCCACTTGGGACACAACACGAAGATATAAATTTCTTTACTTTGATTTTTACAGCTCTTTTCTTATGGCATTAGTGATTGTATTCAAAATAGTTTTGTGGGATATAATAGTGTTCTGGATATAACTGTGTTCTGGATATAACTGTGTTCTGGTTGTAATTGTATTCTGGATGTAATTGTGGTCTGGATATAACTGTGTCATGGATATAATCGGTTATTGATATAGTTATATCATGGGCATAATTGTGTTCAGGATATAATTGTGTTCTGGATATAAATGACGTAGTAGTTTTTAATTCGTTCAGCATGATTTTTGTAGGTTATTCTTCGAAAATTGTTCAGCATAATTGATATAGTTTTAGTGCAGTTCAGTAGTTCCATATCTGTTTTTCAGGATAAGTGCGTTTCTTCGCTGAATAGCTCGCGGTCATAGTCATATATTGTGATCAGTATCACGTCCGAGATATTCACAGTTCTTATTCGTAGGTGCACTGCGATATAGCATAGGCACTGTGTTTAATTCTTACTCATAAATTCTTATTTATAAATAAAGAAAATTCCAGAATCATGTCAGATGTTATCTATATACTACATATAGGCTGTACACGTGTATATTGTTGATATGGTATAGTTGTTTAGTCGTTCCTCGTGTATTTGGTTATCTAGTACTTGCTACGTGTTTATATGTGTTCTAATTCTTAGCGGATGTTACAGTTTTCTATTTCGACGCAGGTATGTTGTCTAGTACAGTGATTTGTTTCATGTGTGTGGTAGGATATTGTATATGGGTGTCTTTTCGTGTTACTGTTTTGTTATGGTATTGGTGTAGTAAATCTCGCTGTTGCTCTTAGTAGGTGTCTTCGTGACTGTATTATGTTCACGTGCGTCTTCGTGGGTGTGTACTTAGTGTTCTGGTTTATTCGTGTCTCTTCGTTGCACGGTTGGTGTAGATGTGTCTTCTTGATGGTATATCGCTTGTTTTGTGTGGTTATGGTTGAAAAGTGGATAAGACCAACAATAATACATCGAATACAGATTTAAAACCCAAAATACAGACCTACGCGTCTCTATAGGCATCTCCCTTCTGTATCCCGGTTCTACTGTATTCATAATAGTCAGTTATCTAATAGACTGGTCTGTATCAACTGCATTCACAATACGATTTAAATCTTCCGATCGGGCCTGTCTTATTTTAAGTTCAATAAAAATGCACGTACAATTAATAACTAGAAGAACTAAGCAACGAAAAGACAAATCCTCTGAAATAATTGAAAATCGATAGAATCAAGTTTTCGGGAGAATACCTGGCCGTAGAACGCCTATTTTGTTTGTCCACTTAACTGTGATACGGCAGAATATTCGACCAATTGTTTAACGAAAAATTTCGAAATTTCAAAAAAATATAATTCTATTATAAAAAATAAAATTCTATAAGGGAATTTTCCTCAATGTTTTACTATCTAAGACACAGCTGTCTTAACCCCACGGCAAAACGCGAAGAGATGTGGTTTTTCGACCACAAAAGTGGCTACAGTTTTTGATACTTAATCCATAGGAGTTGGAATTTAAAACGAGTAATACAAAATTTATTTGTGATACCAGCCCACCATTCTTTATTTTGTGAATTTCTCTTATTTTCTTCATATCCAACTTCGAATGAAGTTTATTTTCCGTGTTTTTAATAAATCATCGATTTTACGGTGCGGAGATCTGGTTTGAGAACGAAATAAACCTTTAGTTCTTTCATGTTCGCGAACGCGTTGGATTAGGCGCGCATGCTTTTTTCTCATTTTTTCTAATTTTTATCACCATAAATCATAAGACCATTCAGTGGATTAAAGTGTCATTTCCTAAGTACCTGTAGGTACTTACATTTCTAAAGATAGTTTTCCACTAAAGGTCGTCTCGGGCCACAATTTGGTGTGATCCGCGATTCAAAATAATCAACTGTCGGTTTTCAACTGTCAGTTCTGGAGCACTTCCGGTCACAAATTGTGAATTGCCTTGAAAACGCTAAAAACAGGGTCACTGGTCAAAAAACTTACTTGAAGGATATATGCGAATGACATTACCCACGGATATCAACTGCCATCACGGATTATTCCCTAAAATTGAAAAGGTGCGAATTTTCACATTTTCTCATGAAGACAACTAATTGAAATGATTTTTTGTTACTACATTGGTTAGATGGGATCACAATTTTAATCAGCATTTTGATAATGCCTCGGTTCAGATTTGGATATACGGCTAACGTACCTTGCTTATGACAAATGCAAGTCGTTCAGTTATAGTCAATATTGCTCAATGTTATTCAGCATTTGGATAATGCTTCACACGTTCAAATTTAGAATATATGAATAACGTAGATTTATTATGACAGTGCAAGTTATTCAGTTCTTTGCTTTAGCGTTTACAAGTATCCGCTAAACTAACTTTCAGGCGAGGTAAGGAAACAGCGAATATATTATGGGGCGTATCGCCTGCAGTGATGGCCGGAAATTACATAATTGCGTCTTCCTCACAATTACTAGCTTCAATGAACAACAATGAGGTAACCGTTATTATTTCGAGGATAGTAGAGGACTTAATACATGGCGAGCTATGCCAATTGGAGTCTATTCAATCGACACATGTTGAAAGGTACAAACAGGAATTGGTTTGAAGTCGCTAGATATAAACCCATTATATTGATGTGTCGTCGATTTAATTCGACCATACAATATTAAAGTATAATATTTTCTCGAATCTCAATCGTTCACATTGTTAAAATGTTGCTTGCTTTCCCTAGTTTAGTAATTGTCCAAGAATTTAACCAGGTTTTTAAGCAAGGAAGGTTTGGATGAAACCGTACGAGTTAATACGCTAATGCTATTCTGACATAACCTTTTTCTTAACAAATGAATATTTTTTAGCTAAATATGGGTGGTTTTCTTATACTTAGTCGCATGTTAGTTTGACAAAATTGAATACTGTGGTAATTATGCTTATTTTATGGTACAGTCCCTACCCCCAGTTAGTTACGAAAACTCGTTTCAAAACCTGTAACTAACTGGGGTTGTTCCGAGTTAGTTACAA
>SCLF01457377.1:0-15312 GCA_004367975.1 Mesochordaeus erythrocephalus
TAGGGGTTATGTATCAAAAACTGTAGCCATTTCCGCGGCGAAAAGACCAATTAATGGTCGACGTTGCTAAGAGGGTTAATGAGCATAATTAAACCTAATTAGCGAAATAATATTCGAATTAATCATTTGTTTGACCAGTCGCCCAGAGTCGGATGGCTTGTATGTTGGGTTGAAGGCATCAACTACTGTGCTTGTTTAGTTTAATATTATTTATCCTATTTCTACACTGTTCGCAGGATTTGATGTTTGTCGCTGTTGAGCACAAAGTGGAGGTTGGACAAGAATGGGAGTGATCTGCGATATAAAAGGTTTGTACCTATCTTGGGCATATTATATTACATAATTCAATGCTTTAATAGAATATCTGAATTTCATTAAAATCAAAGTTTTTGGACTTTCAAAATCTGTCCTTAGATTTTGCCATAATGGTAGTTTTAGCTTTTATAATTTATACATGCAATAGGATCCTTTATCGTATTCCACTTTACAGTTATACATACACAAATACATAATTCTTACACAGCAATTTTACAATTTACGAAATGTGTATAAATTCCATTTTGGTATTGTATAGCTCTCTGCTGCTCTTTGTGTCAAATAAGATTGCGCCTGGGGTTTCCAATGACTGGTGGTGTGGGTTCTTTTGCGATTTACTTTTTGGTGTGGTCTGCAATTCACTTTGGTTCGTTTCTTCCCGTTTCCTTTTAGCAAAAATAAGTTTTCTACATTCATTATTCTACTCCTATTATCTCCCCTTCTATTTTTTCATCCTTAATTTACGAATGTTTTGTGAGCTTATTTCTGTTTTTGTTGGGAGGGGAACTAATGGGCGATCATCGACTATTTGGGTAACATTTACCTCAGTATACGGGCCAGAATGCGGGCTCAGAATACTGCTGAGCGTTATTGTTGTTTCTTATTTCCTTTATTTTCACTGATTCGTCGAACATTAATTCTCCTGAAGTTCTTCTTGTTCTCATACTGTAACTTTTTCCTCTCGCCGGTGTTTCTCTGGTTGCATATGACCTGTATTTTGACGATTTCTTTTTCATTTTCCTTTTTTTCTCATCTTCTCGGTACGTTGCAGCAAATATATGCTTCATATTGCCTTCTCCAGTTCCTTCGATTCGGTCGAAAGTGGGCTCTTTCGATCGGAATTTTGATGCTGATTCCAATGGCCGAATCCCGGTTTTATGACGTCACATCTGACAGAATTTACCGGGACCTGACCACTTCAATTTTTTGGAAATTTTTTTGTTCCACATCCTTTTCCCGCTCTTGGATTTCATCCTGCTCCCCAAATGACTATTATTTAGCGCCTCCGAGATTGCTTTTAATTCCGTGTTTCTTCCACAGAAAGATTTTCTAAGGACATGAAGGATTCTTCAGGAAATCTTCCCCCGCTCCATCCTGGTTTACTCTCCCGCCTTCCTGTTTTCTAAATGGGTTAAAAGAATTACTGTTATCGTTGTCTTCGTTTTTCCTGTTTGTTCGTTTCCTTTAATACCTGTATGCCTCTTCTGACTACTTTCTCGTTTCTTCGTCCATCCCAACGCTTTCACTTATTCGCCTGCTTGGCACAATTTACAGGAAGTTTTAAATTGAATAATTTTATTTTTACAAGATTAAATTTATTCAATACTTGAAAGATTTGTTTATAAATATCGAATACATTTTGTATATGTACGCACCTAATTTTGCCCGAAGACCTCATGTTCGACTAGACCGGTTACGCGGTTCTCCTACGCCAATTACTGAGATTTACACACTGCTGCCATTTTCATTTTTCCGCAACCGTTTTTGGTTTCGAAATGACCTTTCTTTGCGTAATTTACCCATTATTTCAAAAATAAGTCACACGTGTGCGCTTTTTCACACTATATACTTAACGTGGGAAACCATATTTTGATTTGTCATCGAATAGAAATATTCTTTGTCGTGCAACCATTACCGAGAACTGATTGGTCCGAAATTTTCTACACAATTTAGATCACCACGGTTTTTGTTCACATATGTAATAAAAGTTCAGTTGACAAATTAAGATTCGAACGCGAACTCGAAAGCACACAAAATAAAAGTCATTCAAAATCGAATATGAAGAAAATAAGAGAAATTCCCAAAATAAAGAGTTGGGCTGGAATCACAAATAAATTTTGTGTTACCTTTTTTAAATTATAACTCCTGAGGATTAAGTATCAAAATCTGTAGCCATTTTTGGGGTCGAAAACCCACATCACCCAATTATTTTGTTTATAATATGTTTACAAGCAACTAATCTCCATGTGCTGAATGGTCGTTTTCATGTGCTGCATGGTCTTTTTCACGTATCTGTCTTTAAGGGGAAGGGGTATATGTATAAAAAATCGCCGTATAAAAAACTATAGAAGACTCACTATAAGAAAAAACTCTAAGACTCACTAAGTCCGGTTAAAATCACGTTAAAATCGATAATGGAAGGTATTTCATGCGTTCACAAGTTAATCACGGGTATATGTATCGAATATATTTCGCTCTGAAGTGGCCAATGGAGAACAAAGTGACTAAAACCATAACGAAAATGGATACGAACGAACTTATGGTCTCCACTGCCATCTGTATAGCCAGACGGATTTTACACGTTCCATGCGTTATAAAAATGGGATTCATCAATTGTGATTGATAAGCTCTGTTGGTTATGTTTCGTTTGGTCAAAGAGCTTCATTTCCAATGTAAAAATCAACATCAGCAGCCTTGGTGTTCAAATAGAAACTGATTGCATACTTTTAAAAAGGGAGAAAAATCGTACTGCACACGTTCATCGAATTGGCAAAAAATACATTATATAATTAAATGAATATCCTTTGTCAGCCAAATGCGCCACAAAGTGAAGCTGATTCATTTTGGCCTTGATTGGTCCGTGATATAGATTTCTATGACACTCCATATGACCAAAGCTAAATACACCACTCTAAACCAAAACGCACCGCTTTTTCTATTTTTCCGTCTTTTGTCTAAACGCACCATTTTCTAAGCGCACCACTAAACGATCCAATAAAACGCTTTAATTTGGAATATTGAATTTTCTATTTAGTCCCTAGTTCCATGGATCTTATTAGTTGTCGGGATTTAACCCTCTGGGCAAAACGCGCCGTGATGTGTTCTTTGTTTACCACAACAATGGCTACAGTTTTTGATACTTAATCCCAAGGAGTTAGAATTTAAAATCAGTACTACAAAATTTATCTGTGATTTCAGACTATTGTCTTCGAATTTGAATTGGAATGAATGTGATTTTGTCTATTTTTTATTAAATTATTATATTAATTTATCATTCAAACTAGAGAAGACGGTGTATCATTCGAAAATTTAAAAGGCCCAATCACAGAAACGATGCTGACCATTCTAATTGTGCACAATCCAATCCAATTCATTTACCATCTTTTTAGAGAAAATGCCAAAAAACATAACAATAAAGCAAAAAAAAAGAAATTGTATTTTTTCTGATGAAAACCAAAGAAAACGCCAAACATTTTTCTCTAAAGTAGGGCCGAAATTTACATCATACCTCAATCTTGCAGCACCGGTCGGACATTCTAGCATCACCAGAAATGTCCGATAAACACGTACAAGTGAAGAAAACGATCGAACAACAATTTGAAATGGAACACGGGTGACAAATGCCCCCCCTATCCCCTTCAAAATGCAGCTGATAATTTAACCAACTTTTAGTATGTTATAGTTTCTCCTTGTTTTTCCTTATCGGCTAATTTATACTGATTTTGAAAACATTTTTCTCGTGTGGTAGCTGACAGAACTAAATTGTGTGAGATTAACTAGACCCCTGGGCATCCGATAAAATCATTATTCTAGCATCTTTTCGTCCGAAAGGATCGACCCCGAATTCTTAACACGTGGATTTATGGTCCTCGAAAGTCACCTTATTGGGGTGAGTTTTCCACCCGTGTAGAACTGATTGAAGATATTAGAAATAAATTACAAAAAGGCAACATAACAGCTGACATTGGAAAAATATGGCCAAAAAACTGTTGCAAAATGAACCGCCATGGGTGAAGTTGGACTCGAATCAGTGGCCGCATGAAGGCCAGTCCATGGGTAAATGTTGAAGCTGAACGTGCGCGTGTGAAAATCCAAATGGAAAAATATGACGATGAGGATGTTTGGAATTCGGACGAATGTTCTGTTTCTACAAACCAAATAGGCAATGTGTCTTGCCAAGAACGAGAACTCAATGGAATAACTATGAAAAATAGTAAAGAGCGTATAACATGTACAAGTTATGTCACACAATCTGGGACGGTTCCGTCTTCGCCGTCACTTATAGTGAGAAATTTCCCCAAGGGATGGCCACGTGGTAAAGAATGGTCAAAACCATCCTCCTATTGGTCGTTAATTGCTCCGGACATTATATTGATGTGGAGTTTTCAAATGTCAGTTGGGAATTCTTTACACCAAATCTAACATCACTGGTGCAACCACTCGATATGGGGGCGACAGCATTCGTTAAGGGTCATCAAACTGGACAAACTAGAAAAATTTAAAGAACTTCATGACCAAATGAAGACAGGCCTAATCAAACATTGTTGCTCAAAAGCGGGCCTATCGTATTTGCCGATTTCAAACCAAATTGATGCTGAATTAAATCGTATTCCGATTGAATCGGAAGATGATATTTTGAAGATATCGATGAACTAATTCAACGCGAAGTATAAGAACAATTGAATGCTGATAGGGAAGATGTGGTGACTCTGGTTTTCGTACTGGAGGAAGTTGAACTAGTTCCGGAGCCGGTCGAAATGTTGCAACCGAAAATTAAAAAGCAAGGAAAGCTGACAGATTTTTTCAATTAAATATCCAGACTTTTATAAAATCAAAGTTTTCATTTTATCATAGCTTTGTCGCCAGATTAAACCTGAACGCACCGTTTTTTCTCACCTCGATGTGGTGGGTTTAGGTTTAGAGTGGTATATATTAAATTATAGGTTTCTGATCGATAATATTCGAAACTGAATAAAGTCAATATTTGATGACATATAAGATATGAGATGTAGGTAACGTCACATACCCTATTGTTCGAACCATCTCAAATGTGCAGTAACGAAGCGACAAGTAGATCATTTGTAATGTTTATATCATATTTTGTAACGAAAAAATCTTAACAGGTATTTACGTTTAACACCAATCCTAACGTAATGCAAATAGGACGTCGGGAAGTCAAATCGAGTGATAGGAGTCTCGTACGAATACTGGTTTATACGGATAAAAGCTTGGGCGGGGCTTCAGGTCCATCCTAGGTTAGAAAAAATATTTGTACAATTTAAAGTGGGTGCCACAGTTGTTCCATCCTAAAATTTCTTGCTCGTTTACTTTAAACCCAAAGGAAAGTTCACAGTACATACGTTAATTTTAGCGTCTTCAGACAGAATTAAAATGGTGGAAATGTTGAGTGGTACCGGAATTTTAAACTGAATGTGCCTGTCTAGATACCTGTTAGATAAATGGACGCTTCGACGTTTCTTGTTTCTAATTTTGTCCCGCAAGTGACAACATCACAACTAAGCTAGAAAGAAGGATTGAACTAAATTCAAGTAAACTGTCTTCTTAATCTGTAACTTAACTCGTGTGTGCAGATGTGTGTTCCGGGCATACACGACGCTTAATCTAATCGTAACGTCAGAGGGATTGGTGCTAAATTGAACACAGCTCCCAGAACGGCAACGAAATGTTTTTTATTAGGTCCATATTTGGAAAAAATTACGATGTGGATTACAGCAAAACTGACGAAAAATTTGAATGAACGATGAGACACATATTTGTATATGTCCCATTTCCCTATAACTGGGCCATTTTGAGCAGTGGCGTCTTTCTCTGTTTTGATGAAACGAATGGGACCACAAGTGGAAGACGCTTAAATTAAGCTCTTATCAGTTTAAGTAAGCTCTTATCAGTTTTCTCTTGTGGTTCCGAATCTGTTTTCAGAATGCCCAAAATTACACGGCGTCGTACAGTTAACTCCCTCTAAAGACAACGTGACACAATCTGTTTTTGAATATACATTAATTTTTAACTCATGGCGGCATGGAAGGCCACCGAACTAAATCGTCATAGTATCGAAAACAGTATCGAAAACGATTATTTCTTTTAAAGCTATGGACCTCGAAATAAAATGTGTCGAAATGGACACATTTAGTCCTGTATTTTAGTTTTTACGCAGTTTTTTCGAACCTAATTTTTAGTGATCATACTTTGGGATCGTGGCATGTTTTCTAAATCATAAGAAAATAGATAATGAAAAGCCGTGATTTTGTCACTTTTTGAAATTTTGTAATTCCATTTTTGGGCTATAACTAGTCACCTGTTAAGAATGCGGGGTCGTTCCACGACTTCATTACCAAAAGTGCGTACAATTGTTTCCGCTCAAGTTATGGTAATTTTAAAATTTCACCATATTTTGCTTTTTTAAAATTACCATAACTTGAGCAGAATCAATAGTACGCACTTTTAGTAACGTAAAACTTTGATCGTGAGGTTAAACCCTATAACATATCAAACTTTAACGGCAATTGATAGATTTTCTCGGGGTCCTGATATGTAGTTAACGCCCTAGGAGTATTTACTTGACAGTATGTTAGGAGAATTTTGTGAAAATTTGCACGCTGCACTAAAAACAGCAAAGGAATTATTATTTTTTGATAATTTTCTGCTCTAGGGGTAAATCAGTTCCCCAGATTTCGAACCTGATATTAGTTTTTGTCTCCGAGGTCCCCAAAGTCTCCAACGGTTCTCAGAAAGGAACCTTATGGATATTTCCTATTGCACATGTTAAATATCCGGTTAATTCACGCCGAAAAATTTCGTCAGACTACATTGAAGTCCGATAAGTATTTCCTCTGATGCCCATATATCTACAATTGTCTCCAAAGTCTATAGGAAGGACCTTATTGGAGATTGTATTTTAGAAATTCCATTTTGGACTATAACTAGGTCAACCGGAGAGCCAACCGGAGATAGTGCCCGAAATCGCGTGTGTGACTTCTGGCGGTTATAACTTATAACGGGTTAGGAATTCGGGGTCGATCACTTGAGAAGAAATGTAGCGGACATCCGTGCGCGTTGAATGAGACCTATTTTATTAACACGCGACCCAGCTTTTTCACTTTTCTATTTTGTTATGATTTAGAAAACATTCCACGATCCCAGAGTATGTTCACTAAAAACTTGACGCAAAACAACTGCGTAAAAACTAAAATACAGCACTAAATGTGTCCATTTCGACAATGTGACTTTCGAGGTCCATAGCTTTAAAAGAAATAATGTACGACACCGTGTAATTTTGTACATTCTAAGAACGGGTTCGAAACCACAAGAAAAAGCTGTCAGGCTCACGAAGTCTCGTTGACCGCTCAGTTGTCGCCTGGCATAGGGGGCAGTCTAGACAGGGGTGTATCATTAAATAGGTGCCACTAGACTTGTATCATTAGACGGACTATTACACTGGTCTTCCACTTGGAGTCCCACCAGTTTCATCAAAACAGAAAAGGACGCCACTGTTCAAAATAGCCCAGCTATAGGAAATGGGATATGCAGGCTGGCGGGTAAAGTTGATACTAGTCAGAAGGTGCCACCAATTTGACTTTAAACACAATGAGTATTAATAATAAATAATTTATTAACATAAATGTGCATAACTAGATAAGTAACACCAGCCATCATTAGTCGTAGCTTCTACAATTTCATCGATTTTATTAAGATCAAATTGTAATTCAAATCATTTGTTTTTTTTTTCTGAAATTAGCCTGCCATGTTCTATTTTTCTACCTCGCAATCCTTTCTCGATTAAATAGCTGCCAACAAATTGTCTGCACCTTAACTTAGTAATAGGATTAGACATAAGGTATAACGGCCGAAGATGTCCATTTTGTTTTCAGTTTTTTATGAAATCAGCTAGAAATTAATTCAAAATGAAACACGGACTGCGAAACGTACACCAAGGTATGCGGATTAATATTTAAATAAGGGATCGCACGAATTGGACTACCACGATAAGAGCCTAGAGTTAAGATTTAACTACAAATTTAACTATAAACTAAATTTAGACTAAATCCAATTTCTTACGGGGACGATACGGAATGAACGATACGGAATGAACTATACGGAATGAACGATACGGAATGAACGATACGGAATGAACGATACGGAATGAACGATACGGAATGAACAATACGGAATGAAATCAGAAGATGCTTGGAGGAAGACAATTGGCCAAAATGCTTCAGGGATGAGGAATCAGCGAAGACTAGACCAAGAATATACAGACAAACAAATCTTCTCCATAATTCTAGAGAGTGGCCTTCGAAAACCTTCGTTTCCGGTAAAAAATACTACCACCCCAGCGGAAACTGAGGTAGTCGAATACTGCCCCTAGTGGCCGTGAGGAGAAAAACGAACCCCACCACCAAATTCGGAATAACCGTATTCGGAAAAGGTAGAGGGAGATCTCTATGACCGCACTAAAAAGGACAAGTTTAGCCGATAGAGGAAAAATTTGAAAGACAGCAAATGGGGAATCTAGCGAAATTACTGCGCCAGCTAATGACAGCCTCCGCCTGCGCAAAGTCCCAGGTATTAGATCCCTTGACACCAATGAGACAGAGTGATGAAAGGAAAAGACTGAGTGACAACCAAGGTTAACGAAAAACGTCTCTTTTTAAAATATGGTGGATTCCGTTACATGGAACCACTTGGAATTTTATATTTCTTGCTTAGTAATCAACATGTAATTCATAAACGGTAAATAGGAAACAATTTGTAAACTAAGAATCCAAAAAAAAGAAGATTCTTCTAAAATTTTTCCATATATTGTACGAAAATTGGCACAAATGGAACTCACAAGGGATGATGTAAACAAATAGGATGATGGAAAAATAAGTCTGTAATAAGAAAGATGTCATTTTTTGGACATACTAGAGCGTATAAAATTCATTTACATTCCCCCGTAAACAACTATGCCAAATTGAGGGAGCAAACCAACTCTACCAAAGGTATCCCGGGTGGTTAAAATCGCCATGAGTAAGCTCAAAATCAGAATTCGGCCCAAATTGTATTACAATTGGGGTCATGCAATTTGTACTTTTAAAAAGTTCACAAGAAAAATCGACATAAACAGAAAGCCTCGGGCAGTTCAACGATGAAAACAAATAGAAAATTCGTAAAAGTTGTTGATTTGAGGAAGTTGCAAGAAAATCGCGTAAAGCAGTTAAGCAATAAAAATAAGGTGAAGTTGTTTGATTGACGCAGCCGTATGACTCTCTCTATAAAATGTTGAGTAATTTCTTGATTAGGTGCTACTCTATACAATTTCATCCGTAAACCGAACTATAGTTTCCTATTGTAGTCCCTCAACTGGTAACTTTTCTGTTATTCATTTTCAAATCCCTCATACATCCATGCCGAGATCCATTGAGTTCTCTTTGCTTTCGATATTAGATCATTCATTTGCCTAATGTAATATCACATTTTAGAACCGCCAGTGAAAAGCTTACCAGTCTGTATGTGTTCTTCATTAAATTCAATAAAGGGCCTATCAGGGGTCAGATATTACGCAGAACCACGTCTGCTGTGCGAGTCGACGTTACAAATATTCACCATGGATTACTCCTATAATAAATATCAATTCACTGTAGCCAGGAATCGGTATAATTCCGAAGTTTAACCAAACAATTATCCTGAATGGCTACGATTCAATGGCAAGCACTCTAAGTAGGAGATAATGCAAGCACAGAAATGTCATGAGCAGAGAAACGCAAACACCTTTATTATTATGTTGAATACAATCTTTCTAACTAGGCCCCATACCATTAGGAGACGAATAATAGAAACCAAAGCATATATTTCTAGGATCGAAATGATCCCTTAGGGTTACTTATACACATCGATGAATTCTAATCAAAAAACATAGCGTCCGAGTTAACGTGCTTGTTAAGTATTTTTTAATAATTTGGCAGGGGGAATTGAACTTAATTTATATCATTCCTTTCATCGCACCGGTTCAAATTTCAGTCAAATACTTCTTCAAATTAATGCAACAGGAGTAAATGATAATTCTGGCTTTGGTGTTTGTAAATTGCGGCAAAAGAACAAACGACGTGGAATTATAATGATAGAAACACGTCAGCACATCCATCCTATCCCACAAACAGCAGACTGAACCAAAGGTAATACTTTTGAGAACTGTTACATTTAACCGTATAAGATATGGTAAGTATACCTCATGATATACCTTATTGGAGCAAGTTAACCAGTAGGTACCACTTTTCGTTTTTTGAGTAGATGCCGCACCTTCCTCATTTAAAGATCGAGTTTTCAATCGCATTTTTCTCGAATCCATAGTATTGGTTTGCTTAAAGATTAACGCATTGCCGATCTAACAGTATATTTCGTTCCAAAATATCGCTTTTGATTTAGTGTAGTAGCGTCCAAACTGAGCGCTGTCAAAGTGAATGCCATTTTTACATGCTATTTGCTCAGCCATTTGTCTACCGAATCAATAACTACCGAAAAATAACTTTTTCCTACTTTAAGCAGTGTAATAGCCCGATAACTGAATATATCGTATTTTTTAAATCAAACTTTTAGCTTTACATAGATAAGTATTCCGTCGTACCATATATCTATTTGATTTGGATATTACTCATCTAGGAGCGTCCCATTCGTGGACACTAATTATCCCGATTTTCTTTAAGCGCGTGGTGTAATGTTTTACTCTGAAGACTTTAGTTCGTATTATGTGTTCTAAAAGAGATAAACTATTTATTTGTTTTATGTTTTTATATGATCGATAGATGTATGATCTAATCCGAAACAAGATTTCAACTTACGGAGATTAATAGGTTAGCTAGATAATTACGGACAATCACTTCATGCTGTGAAAGACAATTATGTAGTCCACAAATGCGACACTGCTAGAAGACTAATCACCAAATTAAATTGAATGAACCGACTGCTGTCCAACCGAGACCTAATTAACAGACATCTTAACAGAAACTTTAATATACCTACCCGGTAGTGATTATAATTGCATGCTCAAATGCTGTAATAGAATAATAATTGCTCACCTGATTTAATTCACGCACACCTTAAGATAATTTTTACAAAGTTAGTACACACATTGTTGTTCGTAGCGGAAGTAGTGTCGCTTTGCACTGTACTGATGCTATCATATCAGTTCACCGATTACCTATAGAACTCCAAATTGTTATTCTCCCATCAAACGCAGTTATACAAAGATTAGGTGGGGTACGTATAGAAGCTGCAGGAGAACTAAATACAACAGTCTGTGTACAAGGCGAAAAGTTCTATAACGTAAATTTTACAGCTGTACGAGAGGAACGGCCAGCGCTAATGGAACAGAGTGTACTGCATCATCCAACCGTAAAATAATACGCGATTGGCAAAAGAAATAAATCCATCAAGCTTGTTTGATGGTATAACAATGGTAACCACCAACCGGTAAAGATAGTTCATTTAGTACAAACAGCACGCAGGTTAATTATGAGTATCACCATACACCCCAGGCCGCGGGCAGAGAGACCCAGCCGCTTAAGCCCACATCAGGTGTTAGAGCAGAGAAGACTCTGCAAGATATACCGCAATTACCTAACGTCGAACTAATTCACAGCTAACACCTTCCCAGTTGCTAAAGACGACGGAAGATATTAAATGCTTGAAGGACGTACTAGAAATTAACCTCTCTGCCCACGGAAATAAAACAGAATTGAAACAGTCTGAAGATGTATTGATCACCACATCCGATATTTTTGGACAAGAAGGTAAACTTCTGGGTACCTTCCCAACCGAGTATAGAATCCCGACCAATGGGAAATCTCGACGCGTTCCACGGTACCCATTAAGCAACATCTTCAGGAAGCTGTCGATATGAAGGTCCCACGGATGCTAGACAATGATGTCATCGAATTCTGCTATGATCCAAAAGGTTTCAATTCACCAATATTAGCAGTTATTAAGAAGAATAAGAAAATTCGTGTTTGTTCCAATTTCAAAACACACTTAATAGAGTGCTAATAGATCTTGATCCATTTCCTACCCCTCGCATCGACGATTTATTTACGAAAATCGGACGTGGAGACAAATATTTTGCAACCCTAGATTTCCAAACGGGTTATTGGCAATATAAAGTATACGAAGACGACCGACACAAAAACATTTTTGTGTTCAATGCACAACTTATCGCTACGAGAAAGTTCAGATCGGTTTAACACCCGCTAGTGGAATTTTCCAACGCGCAACTAGCGAAATGCTAAATACCGTTAATATTAACAGCATCGTTATGTATGTCGATGATAATCTCGTTTACTGCAACGAGTTTAGAAACTATGTGAGCACACACACGTGTCTCTTCGGTGCCGCACGAAAATTCAACGTGAGGTTAGACATGCCCACCAAGAAGAATACAAACAAGCCAACAAAGAAATCTACAAACAAGCACACAAAGAAGCCTACATACAAGTCCACAAAGAAAATGGAATTACGATCCCTAATAGGAACATTACGCTGGATACGTTGTTTCCTGGAAATGCACATGGGCCAACGTCTCCGGACAGTCAATTATGCAACTTCATGAATGAACTGTATAATACACATCGAGAGGACCTGAAATTTATTTAGAGAACTGCAGCAAATGACGCATTTGAAAAAATCAAAAAGTTCCTAGCATGTCCGGCAGTCATTAGTCTTGCAGATTTCTCCATTCCATTCGTGCTGACAACATATGCCTCAGACGTTGGTGCTGGAGCGATATTGATGCAAGAAATGGGCGGAAAGTGTAACATTGTTTGACGAGACACACAAGCGAAAGAAATCCTTCGCCGTTTATTGGGCGATAACGGAGTTTTCGAATTTCCTTTCCAGCAGAAACTTCATTGTCCGAACCGATCCTACCCCAACAGGGAAGTTCATGCGGATAGGCAATTCATCACACAGAATTTGCGTACCTTCCTGGGTATCTGCTGGAATACATCCTAGCAATCTACGCCTCACCGTATCGAACAAAGAACAGGAACGGAGATACATGCAAATGTCTAGGACAGGTGTCAGCGTGTATGGGCAGGACTCAACCTTCCAGAGAAATGATTATAGAAACTCACATTGGTGGAAGGCAAAGGGATGACGAATTCCTAACGAAGGTTATTAATGGCCTAGAAAACATTAAGTTTTTATCTAAAGCCAATATCTACGATTTCGTTGAAGAACATGATAAGAAAATTCAACTTTTCCACAAAATCAAGGAAAGACTTTTTATCGATAACGGTTCGGGCACACTGATGATCCGCTCACCAGGACATGCTAAACTGGTGATTCCATCATCTATTATGCATCAAGCACATAATATGACAAACGACAATGGCTACAACCAAGTCAAATTAATCCCGCAATTAATCCTTGGGAAATAATTTACATGTATATTGTAGGAATGCCTGAAATGGTGAACGGTAAAGGCTACATCCTATCTATAATCGATTAATTTACGAAGTACTATATTGGAGTCCCCATAACGAAAGAATGTGCTATAGATGCTGCATATGCGTTAGACGTGAAAAGTGTACAGACCGATTGGGTCCACCGGGTTCACGTGGAAAATATTTTTCCTGAAAATTTTATTCCGGGGTCGAAATAAGTGGCTAAGAGGGGAAGTATAACATTAGTCACCATGTCGCCTCCCACAAAGGGAAAACTAACATATACCATATTGAAAGTATTAGTACGGTACTCGTCTTGGAGGCAGCTGGATCGACTGCACTATAAGAATAATTTCAAACAGAACTAACAACTTTCCGTAGAATAAATGTCCCAAAGTCTACTGCCAGACTGGACCTGAAAAGGTTATGTTTGTTCGAAATTTATAATAATTGTATTTATTGTGGAGCTGCGTTGGTTTGTCTGGACACACTGATTAAAAGATTAGTATATACTAAATTATCTGTTACAGCCCGCCCCTATTTTACGCGCAAAATATAGAGGGATATTAATAAAGATGTTATAAAAACATATATTTCAAAACAATACTATTCTTATTTTCCGGACAAAATCGGAACGAAAAGACAAGGTCAGTTTGCGTATATTGTAAGGCTGCGACGACGCGATGAATCATCATATAAGCGTCTCAATCATAGGTCTCATTTTAATTATATATATGAAGATATATAGATAATATATTGCTAAATATATATTATCATTACGGTAACCAAATAGAAATTCGCAAAAAGCGGAATAGTTGGTCTACGTTTTGAAAACGGCTCTAGATGTAGTGGAATAATCAAACGTGTCCGCTCTTGTTTAATTTAGATTAGCGGGTGGGACTAACCCCATAATTTTTTAGACCACAAATTTTTTTAAAATTTCCCGTTTCGGTTATATGCACGCAATCTAATATGTGGTAAAACGGACAAAAGCGGGACGTCTCTATTTTTTGATGTTTTTTGGGTGTCCCGCTTTTTCGGGGTGCGCTAAACTGGACGAGGATGGTTTTGGCCCGATTCGCACCATTTTTTGTCTAACGAGAACGATATAAAGGAAGAACACCGACTTGAAGAAGAGGTCCGGCAGTTAAAATTTTGCAACGTTTTTGGTCTGCCAAATTAGTTACACTGAATGGTTTTCCCCGGGACTTAGTTTCTTGAAAAGTATTTGAAAACTCTGTAATAAGTTAAACTTTGAAGCATATATGTTCATTTATTCTCGACATATCTGCGAAAGAAGAATGTTTTGTACACCGAAACCACTTTCGTCCAAATTTTGCTACATATTAGATTTCGTACATACAAACGAAACGGGAAATTTGAAAAATATTTTGAGGTTTTAAAAAATCATGTGGTTATTCACAAAACTGGTCAGCTTTGACAATTGTTGGACAAGCACTACCTCTTAGAGACTTTTCCCCAAACTTAGACTGCATATTATCAACCTTGAAGTCCCGATTTTTCGTCAGCTTTGAAAAAATCTCCCGCTTTTTCAGAACTTTCATCTGGTTACCCTAATAGTATTAGACATCAAAGAATATAATCAGATTAAAAGTGATAGGCGTTAATTTTGCTCAAGCGGTTTATATCAATAAAGATATTAGTAGTTCATTGAATCTCATGTAATGAGTAGTTAATATGAATAATACATATATAAGCCAAGTACATTTTGGGAAATTATAGTGTAACAAATTAGATTGATACAACATGATTTTTTTAGCGAAAAATCTGTAACGTTTAAAATTAAAAAAATTACAAAAACAAATCGTAACCGCCAAAT
>SCLF01458481.1:0-15309 GCA_004367975.1 Mesochordaeus erythrocephalus
ATAAAATAAAACTGAGTTATTGGGGTTAAAAGTCTTGGATTTATAATTAGAAAACGGTTGGATTTCTGAAAAAAATGGAGCTGCTTCACTATTTATTTAATAAAAAGTGTTGTTTACCATGTGAGACCATTATTTGTTTGTGTAGCAAGATGGATAACTAGAGAAAACTAATAAATTAAAAGCGAGTTCCTACCGTCAAAACCCTTAGTGGTGTAAGTAGTAAACCATTTGACTTCTTCAAAAAAACCCGACACATGATAAGACCGCCATGTTTTATATGCCACGAGAATCATACAAAGGCAAAACACTGACAAAATTTGGATTGAAATATAGGCCCGACCGCTGAGATAATGGCAGTTAAATTTTACAAGTCGCTGCAATTTTCACAAAAAGCGCCAAAACGGTTTTGGCCCGCAAAATGAGTTACACTGAACGATTTTCAACGTCACATTTAAAGGTAAGAACCACTTTGTACGATGCGCCTTTTCGAAAATACTGCTTTCAAACTAAAAGATGTATTTTAAAAAAGAGAGGAACCATTAAATAGACATATAAAGCAGGTTGGTATCTACTGGTTAACGGCACAAACCCTTTACCCAAATGAATCAAAAAACAAGAAAGTCAAATATTCCTTTTACCAAATAAAGCAACCACTTCATAATGAAAGCTACAGAAATGCATTTTTTAACGTTCAAACAGGTACCTGGTGCTTACCAGTGAGTACTACAAGCTGAAGGACACAAGCAACTTGGTTGTTAGTGAAGTCCATTGAAAACTATATCCCAAATCGGCATTTAGACACTGTCGATAGAAAACATTCAATGTCCAAAATATATAACAGGCTATAGCGGAACTTTCGGTAACTTAATGGTTTGAATATGAAGAGTCTAAACGCCTAAATTTAGGCTTACAAAAGTGGTCAAAATCTCATTTATTAAAATAGTCCATTGAGCGCCGATTTGGGATATATTGCCCATAGCCCTCATACCCTAAGATAAATACAGCCTATACGCATATTTGATAATTATCGAGATATTATTTGCTCTTCCCTGTTAGGGAAGGAAAAGGGCACGGGATGGGGGGGGGGTGTACGGAAAGTATGTGTGAGAAAAACATCTGGGAGATATAGATGCTACATAATTATTAACAACCCGACAAACTTTTGGAAATAGTTTTCTATTATTAATGGGTATTCGGAACGTTCGCACGTGATTTTTTTCTCGTAAAAACGTACCTTATAAAACAAGACTATTTCCCACGAATTACGAAAGAGTGTTCGTTCTTATTGAACACGAAAAGAGTTCCTTATGGTGGCCCCGTACGATATAAATTCGTAAATAGGACTTTTACACAAGTAGAAGATGGAAATTCTCAAATAGAGGGTCATTTTTTCAGAGTCAGTGAAAAAGCTGGACACTAAAAAAGTTGATAATCTCTAATGTAAGTTTGGGAGAGCATGTCCAGAAAAATCTACCCTAGTAAACGCCTTTTACGGCGTTTTTTTAATTGGAGTTCCGAATCGGTTCTCAGAATGTTTAACATTACACGTCTTCGTACAGTTCACCTCCAAAAACCCCAATAAGGCAAACAAGAGCTTTTTAAAACGTTAATGTTAACTCATGGGGGCATGGCAGCTCACCGAACTAAATCGTGAGATTAATTGGGCCCCTGGATATCCAATAAAGGTATCGTATACATACTGCGATTATTCGTTTTAGACCTATGGACCTCCTAAGTCACATTGCCAAAATAGACACACTTGACTTCGACCACCCCCTATTATACCCCTATTTGAAGCTGTCTGGAGTTAACGTTTTAGTGAAGGTTCGTGATTTTGTCACTTTTTGAACATTTTTACATTTTTTGGCCTTTAACTGGGTCAAGTGCTAAGAATTCGGGGTCGGTTCTATGAAAAAATTGAAGCTGGAGTCATGACGCGCCGAATAAGACCACTTTCGACCCAATCCGACATACTTCACGTAATCACATTTTTGCCTTAACTACATAACGGGTAATTGAGAAAATATATCAAATACCCTTAAAATTTCACATGTTATAGGGTTTGACTTCACGATAAAAGTTTTACATTACAAAAAGTCCGTACAATTGTTTTGCTCAAGTTATGGTAATTTTAAAAGTAAAATATCGTTAACCGATTAGTTGTGTCATGGACCCCCGGGGTGGGGGCAGTTTTGATACATGTGTACTATGATCTATATCTAATCATACACAAACATAGTAAGTCACTAGGCCATTAATAAATAGGTCATTTTTTTAATTCGTAAACCAAATTGATCATATTTAAATAATTTATCAAAAAAGTACCATTTAGCCACTTCATGTGAAATTATTCATTGCCCAAACTCTTCGTGGGGGGTCACATACAGGGTATTATTGTTTATAAGAAGACAAGATGGAAAATATATTTGGAAACAAGACTTTATAGTTTACTTGGTTAATTAGCATCTACTTCTGTTATTTTGTTTATATTAGGTAGAACCTATCACTCACAAGTTCAGATATAAACTTGCCGTCTGAAATATATTTAGCTAATCTGTCATTGGATTAATATTCAACATCCGATCCCACACGATAATAACGATAGTGGTATATGTCCCGAGATTGATTCAAATTATAATAACAATAAGGCGGTGTTTCCTCTTGATACTCGGATCGATATGTTTACCAGGAGTTAACTCACTATGTCGCAAAAGTTTTCAAAGTTGGGAAAAGCGGGTCACCAAAAAAATTTGGAAAAAGCAGGGCACCCCCAAAAAAGTCCAGAAAGGCGGGACATCCCGGTTTTTGCGGAACATCTGGTCACCAAACATAAAATTAATCCCAGAACAATTGTGGCCTTCGTCCCCCTACACCAACTGATTTTGTGAACGTTTCCAGGGCCATATTGTTATATATTCCACATAAGTCTTATTAAATATCTAAATACATAGATTCAGTGATTGACTCCGATTTATTAGTCCGTCCAGCCATCCGCGCGTTTTCAAGTGGTTTTACAAAACATAATCCGTCATACCGACCTGAACATTATTTTACGAGTTTACCACGTAGAAGTGGCCTGTACGCCTACCCCTTTTCAACATATATTTGTAACTGGAATGATCGAAGGAAATATAAACTTGACAAGATAATTTCTACGCCATAAGTCGCCTTACCAAATATAATCCTAATAAACCAGAAATGGAACGGCTAGAATTCTTTTAAAAATAAAAAAAGGGCATCCAGGGTCGAATCCGTATTTTGTAAATAGTAATTTTGTTTAGCGGCTTTTTGGCAGCTTCTTTAAAGGACTAGACCCCGCTCGGCTGAACTTGATAACTTTGAACGTCAGGGGCCACTGGTTACATTAACCGTTTTCTTTCATATTATTTACCCCCCTGTTTTATCATAAAAAACGCACCGATCATAGGTGTCATATGCTGCGGTTGTATTTGACTGGCGGGACACTGCAACGTTATAATATGTCATACTGAGATCAATATCAATATATTAAAATTTCGCAGCTATATCGAGTGTAAAATTACAAAAACGCTATTCAAATTATCAAAGTTCGACCGTTACGTATTGTATAGGAGAAGACCTATATCTATTTACTGTAATTATAAGTGAAATACAGTGGCGTCACAAAAAGTGTTCAGTCGAATGTTTTCTTCTCGAGCCGTCTCACCGGAAAATCAATGAATAGTTTTTAATAAAATATTTACCATTTTTACGGTGAACGTTTAACCTTCTTTTGGTAAACCTTTTGTTAACAACTATTCATTGATTTTCGGTTGAAACGGCTTGAGAAGAAAATATTCGACTGGACACACTTTGTGACTCCACTGTAGTTATATTATTATTAAATATTATTAGAAATTCGTAAAAAGTGCTTGGATTATGAATTTTACAAAAGTTGTATTTATGTTGGGAACCCGAATAGTGTGTGTATATCTGTGACTAATACATCTCCTGTAGATGAAGTTTGAGTGCCCTAACAGCTGGGCCATTAGGTCACATGCCGACCGTTAATTTTTAATTGATTGGGTTTGCATAGAAATGCAACATTTAGGAATTCGGTGTCTAATCGTGCAGCGGCAACCTTTTAAGTAAGATTTTAGACCCAAATTGGATCACTTATATTCGGACGCGGATGTACAGGTGCAAATTTAACGGTTAAATGAAATGAATTCCTTAAATTAATCGAATCAGGGGTAACTATACCTGTGATATAAACTGATTAAATCGTGTGACCGCTCACGTTAGAAAATTAGGTAATTATAATGAAACTTTAACTCGGCCGAATATTACCGAGCCTTATCGTGCGCACTGTTTCACATACTCTTTCAAAGCAGCATAAAGTGAGGAATGCCACAGACTAATCGTCGTATTTATGTTGGCCTTCTTCTCAACTAAAATACATAAATATATTTTCCACAATACTGTTTTGAACTTTACTGTTTTCGTGGTTACTCCGTCTAAATAGTGATAAAATCCTATAATATATCCCATATATAACGTGTTAAAAGCATTTCTTCCTATCAAAGCAGTATTTTAATTGGACACCGGAATAATCAACCGTTAAACAATAACAAATACCCTTAATAGAAATTTCGGACAAGCCGAAACATGAGACCTCTATTCATTATTCTGGATTTACGATTGATATGCGATCAAATATTGGATGGAGCCATAGGGGGTTAAAATTAAACGTTCCGTTTGTATAACATAACGTAAGAGTTAACTGAATGTACAATATTTACCTTCTTTCGACGTCGTTTAAAGATTTACGGAAAAATAAAACGTTTCCATAAACAAAACTAACGAAAAAAAGAAACTAAACTTTTTGCGGTCAAAAAGGTACATTCCAGCTGAATTTTTAAATTCCAATAATCAAACGACTTACTTTTCCCTTTTTGTTCAATTGGCCTCTGGAATTCTCTTGTTTCAGGTTGGCTTGCGTCATAATTTCCAATAACAATTTCTGTTGATAAAATATTGTTAAAAGCTTCCCAATCTGTAGTTTCAATTGTATTTTGATTCTATTTTTCTCCCGTTGTTCATCAGTATAAAGTCTCTGTTTTTCCTTCTCTAATTTCGCTTCGGGTGGTGTGACGATTAAAAGTTCGCCTTCGTCGACGCCAAATCTTAAAAAAACTATTATTTTCGTCGCTTTGTAGAAAAAGATGTTGGGATCGCTCACTAGCGACATGGTTAAGGAGCGAGCGAGCGCTAAACATTTTGATGTAGCCGATTAATGTTAGCCTAAGGAGCTATTTGTAGATACTATAGTAAATATAGTCTATATTTTCATATTGTAGGCTAATTTGTGCTCTTCAAAACTGAAAAATAATACAGATTAGGTTCACGGGCGAAAATGACCATAATCATTATTTAATTGTAGGATTATTCATACACTATCCATTCATCAACTAATCCGAAGAAGTAGAAATAAATACGACAAAACTTAACTCGTCGGCTCATATTTTGTTGATCCTACACGCGCATTTTTTATACTTAGACGGGTCCAACGTAATTGACAAGTTCAGCCTGCGTATATTTATTTCCGGTTACTAGTGACTTCAAAAAAATCCAACAATCCAAAAGTCCAAAAATTCAAAAATCCAAAAATCCAAGAATCCAAAAATCCAAAAATCCAAAAGTCCAAAAATCCAAAAGTCCAAAAGTCCAAAAATCCAAAAGTCCAAAAATCCAAAAATCCAAAAATCCAAAAATCCAAAAATCCCAAAATCCCAAAATCCCAAAATCCAAAAATCCAAAAGTCCAAAAATCCAAAAGGCCAAAAGTCCAAAAATCCAAAAGTCCAGAAATCCAAAAATCCAAAAATCTAAAAATCCAAAAATCCAAAAATCCAAAAATCCAAAAGTCCAAAAATCCAAAAGTCCAAAAATCCAAAAGTCCAAAAATCCAAAAGTCCAAAAATCCAAAAGAATCCAGAAATCGTCGACAAATGGTGTCTAGGCCGAAATTGAATTTCCTTTAATAGGCCAGAGAAAAATTTGAATTTTTACATTAGCATATGTACACCCAAACCCGATTAATATGGCCATATACGCACTTATGTGATTCCTAGGGATAATTATTGTGCGTATGGGTCAATTTACACATAAAAACGACGGTTATTAACGCTGCGATGTGCGTTGATATTTCTGACTGTTACGTACCCTGCGTACATTTACACATTTTGGTTGGATAAACTGCGAGTAAATTATGGTAGACTAATACGGTTAACTACTACAAATCAAGTTCCTCGCCAAAAATTTGTCTATTACATTTTTCGACCGAAGCGGATTTAAATATTAAATGTTTCTGAACATAAAACAAATTCTGGTTTTGGATATCGCCGCTGGTGATACATCCGGTCTGAAACCATAACAAAAATCGGAACATTTTGAGCTGAAATTGTGGGCGGAAATTCAATATCCCAAAAGGGTATCGGGTGGCGGTTTTGAGTCAATTCGATTTTTACCACTTTCGTAATCCTACATTTATGCATTTAGACACTTTATATTCAAACCATTAGGTCACCAAAACTTCCGCTATAGCCTGTTATGCATTTGACCATTGAATGTTTTATACCTACGAAGGTGGTTAAAATCTAATTGACTCAAAACCGCCACCCGATAGCCTTTTGGGATATAATACAAGCGACGTAAAGGGTTAGATGTGTATACATACATTTTAGCGTACGAGTTAATATAAACCAGACAAAATGAGCCGATTTGTATCATTAAAAATCCATAACAGTTTAACAATTTTGACGAATTTATCCCTATTTTCTCTGTTAGAACGGCTTCGATATCGGTCTAAGTTAAATTAAAATAAACTATAATATGTTAATATTTGATTGATCTAAATAATTATAATTAACGTTTTCCTTTCCCATACTACCGAATAATATATATTACTGTTTAATTCCGAACCATTGAGTTGATTCATGCTCGAATTATGTTTATCATTCTCTCAGCGACATGAATCTTATTATCTAAAATTGGCCAATCTTTTCAGGTAATGAAAGGTTCACTACTCTTTTTTTTTGTCAAACTTGGTAATTTGGTTCTTTCCCAAGTGACTTTTCTTATTTAAAAACGGAGCATAAAAGACTGGGTTTGTATTCCCTAAGTAATACTAATCATTGACTCCATATTGATAAATTAAAGCCTGGATTTATGAGCTACAAACGGCACAATGCAATCAAGGTTCAATATTTGATTGTATTAACTGCCAAACGGTTCAAATCTTCAAAGTTCGGAATAATCTTGGATTTCCTAAAACTTATATATACACCTTGATGGAGTTTGAGTGGTGTTTTATGCGTTTTAATTTATAGTCGATTTTTCTGCAGACCTAATATTTTTATCCTCAGAAAATTTTACGAACGGCAGATGTCAATATGCACGCTTGTACTTTGGACTTGTATTGTACTCTGCGCTTAATATTTTGTAAAATTGACCCAATTGTCACCGTGATGTTATACTTGATGCGCGTGATATCACTTTAACATGCCGTGCTATTGATATAACCATACCGAGTGATTCATGTTTTATTCGCGCTTTAATAATTTATTATATATTGGCTGATTCAAAATGAATCTTGAATACACGAATAACATAAGTTACACTGCTGAACAAATCCCACAAATATGATTTGATGACGATTTCGGTTTCTCTCCAAATGTGAGATTGTACGTTATTTATAGATTTACGATGATTATCATTTGGCTAGAGCAACTGTAACGAAGTGCCTGTTTTTTTATTAAGTTGTCTGGTTATTGTAGCGCGCAAATGTCGTTGCGGTTTATATTGATGGCTTTAAATTAAACGAATAGACGGGTCGGGAAGTCTGTAACTCATCGCGTTTTATAGTATGGGAACAACATTGTAATTTAATTCTCCATTTGTGACATTTGTTCGGTACGACATTTGTACGGTACATTTGTACGGCACGGCCATTCAGTTTTCTGACTTTAATTTTGTTTTCCCAGTTTACGTATTCCTTATCGGTGTGCCAGAAGAGGCGATATCGTAACCTTTTTTCGAATTCACTTCACGGATTTGATGAAGGCCCACTCAAATGACAACGATGCTATATACGTTACTAGATTATTATCTCGTTCGCTTTACGGTAGTCGCAGGACAATCTCACGAACCGTTGGATTTATTCAGAAGCTGAGCATGCATCGCCGATTTTTTTATTAACAAGGTAGTTGCTTATATTTTTGTATTTTGTCATTTTTAAGCTTCTTTTGTGAAGTTCGTGGTTCGTCTACGGTTTAGTTATTGAAATTTAGTTTCTGAGAATTTATTATTTTCCTTGGAAATCCGCTATTTGATCGACTTGGTTTATCGTTAATATTGGAAATGCCGTATATATTCTCCAACCGATTAGGGGCTTCTGGCCGTTTCCGCATATCTCGCGTTTAACGTTTTTAGTTCGTTTTAATTTTTTCTATCAAATAATACAAAATACATTATTTTAAATATTTTCTGCGTCCTTCCAACCAACTAGTGGCATATTTTCTTCTTATAAATGTTTCGTTCTTGTGAGGCTTACTTTCTCCACTGTATCGGAGTTTCCAGTTTATGCTGCTGTCGTCTGTGGAAATCGTCACTAAAAGCTGACTAAATCAATGGGGCATTCTTTCTGGCGGTTCTTCATTTTTCACAGGTTTCTAAATATAATAAGTACATTGAGGCCTATTTCAAGGTCTTTGGATCCGATCGGATCTTCCATTTGGAGGCTGAGATTGAGAATGGGGTTAGCCATTACTCGGGCGAAGATTATTGAGCGACCTATTGCTGTACATCACTAGATAAGATGACAGTGTCCAAGAGTTGGCGAATGATGGCCGATTATTGATGGCAACTTTTTGTTTTATATTACAATTTTGTATAGCCCTTATGTGAGACTATTTTGCTCATTTATAAAAAAAAATTAAAGGCCCTATCCTGGCCTGTTCTGTTATTGGATTGCCTTATGACATTTATCATAAAAAAGACTAAACGGTGTATATATAATATTTATATTTCGCTACGAAATCCTGTAGCGATATTAATAAATTTGACACGTCAGCAACAGAAATTATAAAAAAAGCATGTTTATTCATGAATAGGCTATTATTTACACTGTTGAAGTGATTTTGTGTGTTTCTCATAATGACTGAATTGGTGCCATTTTCTGACAAGATATCGATCCATAATATTTTGCGTACATTTTCGGCTGATTATTTTTTTAAGCTAGCCATTACCGACCTGCCACAATAACGGAAAACTTTTGAAGGCAATAGTGTGTAATGTTCGATACATGCATCTTTCGGTTTCGTTTGCCGACCGTTGAGAAGCACGTGGATATTGCCAACCACTTGTACATCCTTTTCCGGATATTATTTTGATGGTTTAGAATTAGCATTTCGACAGTATCCGTTCTAATTCGCAAATAAACATTGGTTTCCTGCAACTTCTGAACATTAACCCGCCAGAATATGAAAGTTTTTATAAAAGGTTTTCGTGCACAGACAATGAATCCAATAGGAGCGCAAAATGAAATTCTTCCGGTTTTGAGAACATGTACATCATTATTTTTATTGTCACGCACTAGGAAACTCTGGTCAGTCAAAGTTGTCGATAATTATTTAATGATCAAAAGCACTAATACATATATAACCTGAAGTAACGCACTCTAAGCATTTCCCTTTCTCGTAGTACTTGAGGTTATTGATACTGGGAGGCGGGCGATGGAGAAAAAATTGCCTTTTTGGGCCCAATTTTGCGATTAATTAGTTATATTATTTTAAGTGTTATTTTGGAGAACGACTCAAATTTCCACAACCGGTGATATTAGGCTAATAATGATTTGATTGGATGATCCAGTCATTTTCAGGGAAACGTCTACGTAATGTTAACATGACTAATCTCTCTACCAATAATCAGTAGTGATTGTGAAATGGTACGAAACCTATCTTCTATAAATAATATTGAACTAAACAAGCACAGTGGATGTCTTAAACCGAACACACAACGTTTTTCGCTACGGGAGACTCGTCTAAACCCGATACATTTTTATATTATTTCGCTAATTACATTTAGTTATACAGATTTCATTAATCAATTAGTAATAGGCGTAGTGTTTAAAGTGACTTTGTTTGCATCCTTTCTTGCCTGACCGAACGACGGACTTGTCGATTAATCTAGAATTTTAGTTGGTCCCAATTTTACCCGAGGCACCGTATTTTCCCTTAGTTAGCCCTCGGTACAGTTGTTGTAATGCTCGATTAGAGTACGTTAGAGTTCGTAAGATTACATAAATTGCGCGAGTCTTTGCCTGGAAATATACACAAATCTAGGGGTAGTAGATGCATAATCTTCGGAACAATTCTCAAAATGCGTTACTCGGAATACGGGACAAGTTCTCAAGTTCGGGACATTTGCAGGACGTCTGGTCACCCTACGTTACAGACGAGTATAGTCCATTTAGAGTGCATCGTGTTTTTGTTTCAGATAAAAAAAATGGGTATGTACATCATCCTATTTTGACGTACATCCTAAAGGTGTTGAATTTTATGAATGAGTATTTAACGGACATCATATAATAGTTGAGAAGAAGACAAACAGAAATGCGACGATTAAGACTTTGTCATGTAATTCTTTAAAATAGTATAAAGGCCATCATTTTAATACAGTGATATAGTGATTTTAATACTGTTATTACGTGTAAGGTGACCTTGGATTAGACCAAATTCTCTGAAAACAATTCAAAAATTAAATATTAAAATGTAATGATTTTCTACATAAAATGACGTTCTCCATAAAATGACGTTCTTCCTAAAATGGCGTAACTGAGTTACTTTTGGTCAGTTAAGTTAGTTACCGATTTTGTTTAACCCGTATGCACGAACAGTTTCCTCCAGTAAACGCGAACATTTACAATATGATACAAAAATCATTTTTGGCACAATTTTGGACGGGAAATCGGAACGAATGTGGATAAAATTGCCTTTTCACCGTAAATTTTCAATAATGATTAGAATTTACTACAAAAGTCGAAAATTTAAGGACCCGACATATGCCGGTAATTGAACAATGTAAGCAGCTTGTTTAATAGTGAATTCTATTAAAACATTTATATGGTCTTCTTACCATTATATGTCATAATGATAGATACATTTTTTAATTCTCAAAATGGCTTTCATAGAGATTATACTAGAGAACTTTGCGACATTATCACGCGTGAAACTAATATGTTTTGTGCCCACGTATTAACATGACAGATCTGAATTCCATTAACCCGCTAGAGGTAACCCCAAAGGAGAGAATTGCAGTCTGAACTATTAATCGATCTAACATCGTCCTAAAATACCTTTTCTAGGCTAACTTCCGGATAAACTTAGGGTCGGAAGTTATCTAAAAATATGCGCAATATAATTTAATTTACAAATGGTGGTCGACGTGTTCATAAGCGAGACTGAATAGTATACGAGATCAGTTTTCTATCAAAATGATAAGACATAGAGGTCTTAAAGAATTTCTGAATTAGCCCTTTGTTAGGTATCTAAATTTTTGTAAGAAAATTTGCTAAGAAAGCTCGTTCCGGCCAAAAACAATTATATTAGGTGACACTTCTGATTATACTTCTCGTCTAGAAATTCTGTGTTAAATTGGGCTGTAACTCGGATCTAGCTCTACTTAGGTGTGAATAAAACGCAACAAATTAGCGTACGCGACAATATTGTCGCATTCTGCACGCACGAGTTAAATATATTTTGATTTGGCTGTAATTAATGTCGAAATATTAATTCACTAGTGCTGGCTTTTTGATATTGGCGGCAACCGCCGTTCAAAGTACGAAATAACAATTCAAAGCGAGAATTTTGATAGTTTTTAGTCGGGCTCCATATAAATTTCAAACGGGACAGCCCATTATTCCCACGGTTTATTTTTAACAAAATTAATTAGTTGATGTTGGCGAGTGGTTATGGCTCTGATATGGTCTATCAAAATAAAGTATTATCCGATATATTCACACGACGATCGTAGTTTGAGAGCAAACAAAAATTTAACTATCAAGGTGGATCGATGCGGCATTAAAGTTAACTCGCAAGTGAAGATCTGATACATTTGACAGGCGCATTTAACCCTGGTTACGGCTGTAATGAGAAGCTACCGAAAAACCAGTGTCCACAGGTAGACTCGAACTCGCGACCTTCCGATTCCTAGTCAGACAAACTATCGAGCGAGCTAAGCGAAAGATATGTAACCCAGGCAGGCTCGGGACAATTAACGCACTGTATATTTTTTACAGTTATTTTCTCCTTCATATCACTTTTAACTACGTCGTAATTCGGGACGGACTGAATTCGGCACGTCGAAAAGGCGGAATTCGGCACTTTCGGTGTCGAATTAACACTCGTGCCGAATTAATTTTTAAAGTGCCGAATTCACCCCGCCCCCGTAATTAAGTCACAGTATTGCTACACATAATTTTCACCACAGAACCTCCACATACATTTTGATTTAATTTTTTTAACATAGTTTCAGATGAGAAGTATCACAAGAAGTGCCAGTTAAAAACCCGGAATTATTTTTTTCTAAGTGGAAATTTTACTGGAGATAATATTTGGTATAAAAGCTTCTTTAATAAAATAAGTATTTAAGTAATTTCTTACTATTTACGATAACCATTATTTTAACCCGCACGCTGCACGAATGGTTCTACCCATACGCTGCAATTTGTGCCGCTCGGCACAGTCTCGTGAAACTCATTGTTTCAGTTCTAGATCCCTGTTTTCGTGTTGTTGATTACGGGTATAAGGGCTAGTTTGAATAACCAATTTCTATACAGTTACAAACACTTAAACTGTTTTGGGTCAAATTAGATCATTCTTGTCCTTATGGGGTAAACTTACTACGGTATTATTTAGGATTGATTTGGTGCTATGTTTCCCTATAACTATCGACCCCTTTTCCAGAATTCGTTTATTTTTACCTCATATCGTTCGCCTCATCTCCCTCTACCTCTGGCCCAAATCTGGCTGTATTCTGCCTACGGAGATTGTTTATATTATATATAGCAAGATGGATAAGTTACGGCACTCATAAACCGAAACCAAAATAATACTAATTCACGAAGATTTCTCATTTGCCACAAAATAATTTTTCGTTTTTTTCAAAAGTTTACTTATGAATATTGAGAGTTACGTAGCATTATATACGCTTAAATTTTTAGGTTAGATAAATATCGACAGGGGATTATTTGTACACTTTTTCCGTAATTTACGTTAACAAAAACCAGGTAGGTACCGTAACAGAAGTTATGGTCTGATTATCGAAAATACGTACCGATCGGCACAGATTTCAGCGTGCGGGTTAAGCAATGTCAGTTGAATTATTCGATTGCAATTAAGGTACCATTAATACTATGCGCTGATTGGATAATGGGCTTTCAACTGTTCTTATATTGAACCGTGCGGTCCTTGTAATGACCCCTTCGTTTATAGCGCGCTCATATGATCCCGTTATCCATGAGCTTTTAGTATACCGTAACCTAGACGTTAATCTGCGAAGTATAATCTTAACCACAAATGTAATAAACCATGATTGTTTTAGTACCAAACCGTATCGTACCGCAACGTGTAATGCATAGATCAATACAAAAGAATATAACCTAAAGTAATTAAACTGTAAATATAGTAAATATCGGGTAGATTACATTTGTTTAGGGTAATAACGCGATGACTTAGAGAACGCATAAAGAATATGAATTACAGTAATGAATGACATTGATTAAAACTAGGTGTCTTTATATTACCAGATCGACGACAACGACATTATTGACTATTTGGCTGCCGATTCACCAACGGACCATCACCGATTTTGACACTTTTTCTAATGCAAGTCCATTCTACGAATTTCTATTATACAGGATCTTTATAAGTTCACATTTTTTTTAAACGTTAATTTTAACTCATAGGGGTATGCAGCTCACCGAACTAAATTATACTAGATAAAGTAGACCCAAGGGCATCCAATAACAGCGTTGAAAACATACTCCGAATAATTGTTTTAAAGCTACGGACCTCAAAAAAAGCTACGGACCTCAAAAAAATTTGGATCAAAATCGATTTGTATAGATTTGAAAAACATGTGAAGATCCCAAAGTATGTTCACTAAAAATTCGACTCGAAACAAGTGCGTAAAAACTAAATTTCAGGACAGTCAAATCAATTTTGTCCGTTCGGTGAGCTGCCATACCCCAGGAGTTAAATTTAACGTTTTTTCAAAAAATGTCTTTTCACATTCTTTATTTAGGGGGGTTAACTGTACAACGCCGTATAATTTTGGATACTCTGAGAACGGATTCGAAACCGCAAGCAAATACTCCATAAGACTCACTAGGTCTGGTAAGGCTATCAGTTGTCGCTCTAGATCCCTAGGGGGGCAGTTATGACAAGAGTGTGGTTTGTTTCTTTGTAAATTATCTCTTTTGGTCTCAACACAGTATTTTCCAAAATGAGACAGGTACAAAGTGCAGGTTTAAGCTTTAAGTGCCATATTCTCAACCGTAAATGGATTTTATTAGTTAAAAAAACTGTGCCTTGGAATTTATGTTCTGCGCCGAATTCATGAAAAACATAATAACTTTTAGTAACTTTAATGCCGATAACGTCTTCGAAAAGAAAACTAAACGTCTGCTACGTTTCTTTATGTGTCTTCAGATTGCACTTGATTGCTATGGGTTCATTAGTTCAATATATCTATTTGGTCCGGCGATGCAATGTAATTTACATGCCCAACATGAAGTGATTGTTAGTAATTATTTGGCTAACCTGGTAATTTCTCTAAGCTGATATATGACAAAAAAGTTATCTCTATTAGAACACATTTTACGACGCAAAGAGTTACGACCGCTAAAAAATACTACCACGCGAAGAGAGAGAAATAGAGAGAATATTCAGTTTTCCATTTATTCCACTACTTAGTCAAAGTCGGAACATAGTGGGTCTGATAGAGTTTTTCATTTTGGGGCCGAATCTATTTTCAGAATTTCCAAATATACACTCCTTAATACAAAAATGAGTCGAATATAGTTGACTCATTTACTCAAATTTAATGAAGAAAAATACAATTTGAAATATTGAATTTTCTCTTTAGCCCCTACCTCCATGGATCTTATTCGTTGTCGGGATATAAACCATTACTGCGATCGGTATATGGAGATATATACTGATTTAAAAAAAATATAAATAATTTCTCGTGTGGGCATGTTGCTGACCAATAAAAACGTGTTATTTGAATG
>SCLF01459580.1:0-15293 GCA_004367975.1 Mesochordaeus erythrocephalus
GAAAAAAAATAAACCCATGTTTATAAACCCATTTTATACCTAGATTTCAGATATCCAATTTTAATTGAAATCGTGCAATTGTGTGTAATATAAAATATACACGCATGTGTCAGTAATGAGCACCTTAGTGTGAGCCTTAATCTACATTCCATATTTGCTACCTAGAAAATATGAATTTTAAAACAGCTTTTTATGGCGCAGCTTAACTAAAATTATTTGGTTTATATACCTGTGCGTTTTTCCCAATTTTCTATCGATATCGGGTAGACTTGCCTTAAGGGTTCATAATTATTTTAATTAATTTGGCACTACAGTTCAGATAATAACGTCGTAGTCGAATTTGTAGCCAGTATATTTCTATACTGACCGAATATGCCGTGATATAAATTTTGTTAACTCCTAGGGATTGAATTTTGAACGTAAATATGCACGAATGACAGAAAATCAACGGCATAGTTAAATTTTAAGGGATAAACAACAATAAATAGTGAGCCTAACAGTTATGTCAACACTTGATTAAAGCCAATTAACTACCTTTAACCCAATTTGGACACGTTGCAGAGAAAAACAATGTTTGCGGCACTTGACCCTCATAAACGGACCCTATTAGCTCGTCAACATCCTGGGCAAAGCCCATATCGAGCATTCTATCAACTTCATCCAAGGCCACAATTTTCAAATCAGTGAATTTCAGTGTGCCTTTATTGATTAAATCTTTCATTCTTCCGGGCGTACCAACGACCACATCAACACCCTTGTTGAGCATGTTTTCCTGTTTTTCATATGGAACGCCTCCATAAACCGCACAGGAAGAAATTGATGTTGATATCGACTCAATATCACGGCAAATCTGTGAAGCTAACTCACGCGTAGGCGCGAGAATTAGAGCTCTCGGATATCGGCCCTTTTTTTTGGTAGAAGCTTGGTCAGCTTGGAGTTTATCAACAATTGGAATTCCAAAAGCAAACGTTTTTCCGGAACCAGTGCGAGATTGAACAATCAAGTCTTTTCCAGCGTAACAAGCTTCATATGTTTTGGCCTGAACAGGGAAGAGCTGCAAAACACCACGGGCTGTAAGCTTTTTTCTGGTGCTTTCGGAAATCATGTCCCAAGTTGCCTTAAACGGTACTTCTGGCTCCGACTCGTCTGTTTCTTCACTTTCACTTGAATCTGATTCTTCTAAAAATATGATCAGCTACTTGATCACTATTATCGTCTTTTCACAAACTATGACTCAGCACTTGGTATCAAACTGTCGACTATCGTCAGTATAGATCGTGGACTAATTACGCGATATGGCTGAATTGGGAGGTTATTAAGTCACTGTTCTTACGTATTGTACACACCTGTCAAACTGCCCCCCCTATACCAGGCAACCGAATCTGTTCTCAGAATATCCTAAATTATAGCCGTAGTACAGTTAACCCCCCCCCCCTAAAGACAGCGTGAAAATTCTAACTCATGGGGTATGGCAGCTCACCGAACTAAATTGTACTATAGTAAGTAGACCCAAGGGCATCCAATAAAAACATAGTCCGAGTATTTGTTTGAAGCTATGGACCTCGAAAGTCACATTGTTCAAAAATGGACAAAATTGACTTTGATCCTTCTGAAATTTGTTTTATATGCAATTGTTTGGAGTCGAATGTTTAGTGAATGGTGTAATTTAGAAATCCCATTTTTTGACTATAGCTAGGTCACCTGTTAAGAATTCGGGGTCGGTCCTTTGAGGAGTATTGAGGCCATCACGCATCGAATAAGCCCACTTTCGAGCCAATCGGACATACTAGTGGCTATAATATTCAACAAGTGACAAAATCACGTTTTGTTCACTAGAAATTAGACTCTAAAGAACTGCGTAAAAACTAAATTTAAGAATTTCAACGTCAATTTTGTTCATTTTCGATGCTTTTATTCTATGCCCATAGGTCTACTTAATCTAATATAATTTACTTATGTGAGCTGCTGTACCCCGGGAGTTAATATTAACGTTTTTTCAAAAAAGGTCTTTTTCACGTTCTGTGTTTAGGGGGGGTTAACTGTACGATGTATAATTTTGGATATTCTGGTTAGGAAAACCTCTATAAGACTCACTAAGTCTGGTTAACCGATCAGTTGTCGCCTGTCATAGGTAGGTGGAGGCAGTTTTGACAGGGGTGTTGTATACATCCGCACAAGGGCTAATTTCAAATCTTTGGGTACATTGATTGAAGGTCTGTACGGAGATTGGTAAACATCTAGAATTCAGGTCTCTATTAGAAGGAATATTAGAAGCAAACCGGTCAGATATTATGGAAGTTAATGAAAATACGAGATGATTAGATCAAGTTCATTACTAAAACTCGAAAAACAATTTCAATATTGTTGGACCGTCATCCGCAATATTTGAAATTAGCAAGGTGCTTTTATGGCAGACTTGGTCGCAAGGATAGAACTGTAGATCGGTACATATCATATTGCATTACATCTTGATTTTGAAGAAATTGTTAAATATATATATTTTAGATCGATAACACGTCGGGCCTTCCACACATTTAACTAGTTTTAGGACAGCTCAACCACACAATAATTTTAAGGTGAAATCTGGTTGGGACGGATTTACTTATATCAATTCTAAGTCCAGCTTTAGAATTCCATGATCCTGGCGAAAGGTGATTCGTTCGCGACAGTAGTGCGGAACAACTGTACAAAATCAGTCACAAATCTTTGTGAAACATATATCTTTTTGCATAACCATGAAATTGTCAACTTTTTTCAGTCTAACGCATTATCGTACTAAAATAGAGCTGTACAAAATAAAATGTTAAAAGTAATGCTCTGAAATAGATTCGGTATTTGATATGTAATAATAACAATGACGTAATAATATGATGCTGGGCCGATAGCAGAAGTTTGGTGAGTTTTCCAAAAATTGGTTGCCCAACGTTTGGAAAATTTATAAACTAAAGTCAATGCCACAAACCTGATACACACATTTATGCCAGCAACTGACCATTGTTTTATTATGTCCATTTCGGCTTAGAAGAAATATTTGTAATTGCAAGCAAATTCCGTTTCCAATTTTCGAAGACTTATTTTGTCGTTATAGAAACATTTCAGCTCGGTGTTTTCAGAATTATCGTCGGTAAAGTACCAGAAAATGACCATTAACATTCTTGCCATGTTAATTATTAGACTATTTTCCGGTTTACTTCCGTCACTTCTGGCGAATCCTAGTTATCCTTGACCATGTCTGGATAAAAGTACAGTTCATAACAACCTCTTTCATCAGTAGAGTCCCCTTCTCCTATCGAGACCTAAGTGATAATTCGAATTAATCAATAGAGCCCATTTTAATACATATTACATTCATACGAAACTATCTAACTACCTAAGCAGATTAAGATTTATCACTGAAGCATACGTTACTTATGGATTTTCTGTAAACTATGAAAAATAGATTGATGGTCTCCGCAACACTAGTGTCTAGACCAGCCCCCCCCGGGTATCTGGAAAGCAGAACGTCGTTAACGAGACAAATCCGATTTGCTGGTCCATCCGTGCTGAAAATTTGTAAGATAGAAAACCGAGATGTTTAAAATTTGCTTGTTTTTGAGAACATCGGGTATTTTTTCATTGAACTGTTCATTTTTTTTTCATATGGTCATGCACTATATGATTGAGATGCGTGGAGAGGTCTCATGTTCAATATAATAGACATATGCTACATAATACATGTATTGAAGTTTAGTCAATTTAGTTTTATAATGAACTCAATTGAATCAATATTTCAAATGGAAATAAACTATATAACAAAAAAAAGAATCGCTACTCTTGTGGCTAAGCGTCTTCAAGTGTCCGAATTCGACAAGGAGTTAATTGATTAATATTTTAGGAATGTTTTGGATAACACCAAAATCTCAATAAAAACTTTAAAATGAATGCGAAAGTTTGGAAACATTCCTCAAATTATATTAGAATCACAACATTTACTACATACAACCTCACGCAGTGAACATGTTAGGCGTAGATGATGGAAAACAATATCTGGAACTTTCTAAAAATAACAGACCTATTTTTATCTTCTTGGTGGGTATTTCCGCCACGCTATCATCAGCTTGTCTTTTTTTCTTCTTCTTTTTCTTTATGGGCACTTCCAGATTTTCAGCAACCGCCTTTTTATTCTTCTTTTTGGACTTTTTAGTTATTTCTTCTGCAATACCCGAATCTGCTTCCGCAATTTTAGACTTATTGGTCATCTTTGCGTCTCCTACAGGAGTCATATTTTTATCAGAATCTAATTTCAATTGAACCATTAGTTTCCCAAACAGAGCGAAATCAATCTGAACAAAAAACAGTCTGAAGTTTACTTTGTACGATTTTTATTTCTGAACTTCTTCCTTTTATTAGGATTGTTTCCGGTTCCCTTCCTCTTATTAAATTTACTTTGTTGTGCCTGATCGTTCTCCCACTTCATCTGTTTGGTTTCAGATTGACTGTCCAAGAGGTCACCAAGGACTTCCGCGGATGTTTCCACACTGACTGAATCAATTTTTCGTGGCCGTTTGTTCTTTTTTGTTTTTGAACCCTCAAGTTCATCGACGATATCATCTAAATACATATAGCTTGCGTACAAAAAGTAAAAACAAACCGTCAAAATCCGACTCGTCCTCGATTTCTTCCTCAGAATAAAGGCCGTCCAAATCAGGTTCATCATCATTCAATTCATCAAACTGATCTTCAAGACCCATTAATCGTTTCCTTCTGTTCATACGCTTGCGTTCTTTAGGTGGCGCTAGTTTATAATCGAGATCCTGCATCTTGTTTTCCCATCCTTTCTCCTTCGTATTTAGTATATCTTCAAATTCAGCGTCACTCAAATCTTCAACATCGTCGCCATCATCGGTCAACATGTTTTGACCAGGGTTACTTCGGAGTTTAAAAAATCTGAATTAAATCTTATCGAAGAATTCAAACGAAGAATTCAAACGAAGAATTCAAACGTAGAATTTTTGGTAGGACTGAATGTATAAATCATATGTAGTTCGAAATAGGTTAAATTCTCCTATTGCCAATCTGTTCTTGAATTATACTTTAATCTCGGATGCCTGTATCACCACAAATTCAGATATTTTACGAAGAAGTGGCTTCTTTTCATCCTATTAATTGGGTTCATAAGTTCAATCGGTGACCAACTTTTTACTCGATAATAATCACCTGACACGAACAAAAGTGACAAAAGATGGTACCGATGGAAAATATTTGTTTGATAGCAAATGTATAGTAAACAGTACCTGTGCAGAAATTTATCCTGAGGATGGAGATCTTCAGCTTTCTTTTGAAGAAACTCTAAGGATGTGACAGGCAATTGTGTGGTATCTAAATAATTATTCCTTTTACGTTTATTAACGTTGACAGTGCTCGGTCCATCTTTAGCCTTCTTGGGGTTTTTGTAGACAAATCTATCCAAGAACCGTATAGTGGTAAAATCAACCAGAGGATCGCCAGGATAACCCTATGAATCAGATTGCATAGCTGGAAATACGTATAAAATGTTACCTCCCAAGTTCCATTTGCAATATTATTCGCAAACATTCTTACAGATGGATGATAGTGGTTTGCTAAAGATGAAATCTCCCAGCTGAATGAGTCATCTGCGCCAGCATAACTAGGATTTCGGGCCCATGGATCGTAAGACTTCCTGTCGCTTTCTTTTCTGTGTTGCCAGCCTTCCTTGCCTAAATATTTAGTTAACAGTAAACATATTACAACAGGGAAATTAGAAACAGTTTAATCAGAAACGAAGTGGGTAAGGGGTCAACTCGCCGGAAATTTTTTCGAAAAAAAAGCTGGCGGGCAAATATTAGGGTTCAACTCTACAATTCATAACCCGCTCGGAGTTTTTTTATAGGTAGAATTTTATAAAGTAGCCGTTTATAAAATTGGCCATAAAATTCGAACCTACCACTTGATATTTTTACTTCATCCTCATTTTTATCTGCATCGCCAAAATATTCCTCTTCATCATCGTCGTCATCATATTTACTGTCCTCTGCTACTGTCTTGTTGAATGCTTTCCCACCAACAGAACTGACACTTGAATCGTCCTGTTTGTTTATAACGCCCATCAACAACTTTTTTTCTTTGAAGATTTGACCTGAAAACATGTATACTGTAATAAGTGGCTGCACGACTGTATTTCAGAGCCATTAAAACGCCTACACATACGAATTTGTATGCATTCTGCACATCCTATTCAAGATGAAAGTTACAACGTAGTAAAACTCATTACTTCAATTACGTTAAGCAAGAAGAAAAACACGTTCAAAACTTCACCATGGTATTTAAAGACACACATTTAGGAACATGGGATATTTCATTAATAAAATATAGAGAAAGCCATTTATTCCTATGAAGAGTTTAGAACATTGCCAGAAATTTCCAGGCGTGAGAAATTAGAACGCAGAAACCCACAGACCCCAAATACATACCCCTTCAGATTTTTACCACAATTAGAGTCTAGAATTTCAGTATCCAATAATAATGAACCTCATTGGACGAGTATCACAAAAACGTCCTATCAACCGCCACCTTTCAGCAAGCGTGCATTACTAGTTTCAGAACAAAACCGACGCCATAATCCGCAGGTAATGTATTTATGCGATAAAGCTAAAATATTCAGATGACTCGATTATGCTCCTGCATAGTTTTATACCGAAAATTATACACCCCAGATCCTCGTATCCATAAAGTTTTCGTTTTTACTTTTACACGGGTGTCCCTGCCCCACCATTTCAAGTGGCAACTGATAGCTTCACCAGCCTTAGTGAGTGTTATGGAGTTTTTTCTTGCGGTTCCGAATCTATTGTCTGAATATCCAAATTTACACGGCGTCGTATAGTTAACCCCCCATAAATACAGAACGTGAAAACAAACTAAATTGTACTAGATTAAGTAGACACCAGGGCATCCAATAAAAGCATCAAAACATGCTCCGATTATTTGTTTTCAAGCTTTGAGCGTCCTAAACTTTAGTTGTTACATAGTTGTTTCGAGTCGAATTTTTTGTGAACATACTTTGGGATATTGACGTGTTTTCTAAAGGATAACAAAATAGAAAAGTGAAAAATTCGTGATTTAAGTCGCTTGTTTGTCACGTGTTAAGAGTTCGCGGTCGGTCCTTTGAGAAGAATTGAAGGGGGATTCATAACGCGTTGAACAAGCCCACTTTCGAGCCAATCGGACATACTTCCCGAAATCATATTTTTAATTCTAGCGGCTATAACTACATAACGGGTTAGGAATTCGGGGTCAATCATATTAGAAGTCATGTAGCTGCCATCCGTGCGTATCGAATGAGTCTAATTTCGCGGCAAATCACAATATTTTAAAATTGCTATAAAATTTCACAATCAGGACACTCAAAGTCAATTTCTGACAATGTGACTTTCGAAACCATAGCTTTAAAACAAATAATCGGAGTATGTTTCCGATACTTTTAATGGATGCCCTGGGGTCTACTTAATCTAGTACAAATTAGGTCGGTGAGCTGGTATGCCCCACGAGATAAAAAAGGTTTTTTCACGTTATGTCTTTATGGGTGTAAATTTGCATATTCTGAGAACAGATTCGGAACTGCAAGAAAAAACTCTATAACCCTCACTAAGGCGGGTTAAGCTATCAGTTGCCACTTGAAAGTGTGAGAGGGGTTAGATTTGACACCCGGCATTATTTTTTTTTGTTATATTGAATAATATAAATACAGAATGTACTGAAAACGATTATTAAATATTACAGGTAACATAATTTACTAGTGATAAACTGACAGATGGCATTATGACAAATGACAAAAAATATGAATTACTTGTGCGCCCAGTGTCTCCAAAAGAGTATTCGTGTGATTTTTGAGTGGTTGTGAATGTTAAAATCTATTTTCTGCTGAGTAATGAATTCACCTCAGGCCATTTTCAGTAAGTTCAACCGAATTTCTAATGTACATTAATGTTGTGACAAATTTTATAATACGTTGGTGGCGATTATTCGATACCAGAAATGCAGGTGTGTAATTTTCGAGATGTAATAAAAACAGAAAATGACAAACAAAACTAATATTGTGGGTTTCAGAACCTATTTATTTCAGGGCCGAGTTATTGTCAGCAGAAACAAACCCGTCAGCAATGTCACAAGCGATCAAACAGTGGAGCTAATCTCAAATTACAAAAGCGATTTTCAGTTACCCAAGGTGCATTGACAAGTTGAACCAAAATGGAATGAGAACATGACATTTATCATATTAAATTTAGACCACAGCAGGAACAATGCGAGCACAGACCAGCCCACAAAATCCTGTCTATACTAAGGCACCCGTAATCATTTTTCCCACTATGGTTCATAACGAACAGTTTTCACCATTTGACCGGGTATCGTTGTCAACGCACAAAGACAAAATGGCCAAAAATAGTCGACAAATATACCATATGAACCGACATCCATTAAAAAATATGCTTGCTAATTCCATAAAAAGGTTAATACTACTATTTTATAAAAGGAAGGGCTGTTTACGTCATACTGTCTATTTGACCAATCCATTCGTACAGATTTATTCACTTTTACGTCGCTTTATCACTGACATTTTTTGGAGCCAGCAGATAGCTAAAAATTCGTTTGTTGCTCTGAAACAAAGGCCATGGTCAGTTTAGGCCGCAGCCCTCCCAGTAATTGTACATAAATATGGTTACAATGATGAATTTAGTAAATTCGCTGTTGGAAATAAGAGCTTCAAACAAAGATTACCCCCATGAAAAAACTCACCCAGTAACACTAAAACAGCCGCTTGAAATGGCGTTTTGGACGTCATTGATATTGCTAATAATCTTTTAATAAACGATTTTTGTCTAGAAGTGTTCTTGTCGCCGGATACAGTTCGGTATATCAAATTTAATAGTATTGGATGTCGCTTAGTTTCGACTGTAGCCTCAGGACGTAATAGTAGACTGTATACGGAATTGTAATATCGATCGCTCAGCTCTTCTTTCGTGATGAATGCTAGGCATACACTTACAGCTGTTTCCTACCGCAAATGATGTACCTTGATAGAGGAGGGATAGCGATTGTAGACCTACAATAAATGTACCGTGGTGAACCAATTTGTACAGTTTATCAATATTGCTTCCGATTGTGTTATTATCTTCACCGTTCGCGAAAGGGAAGGCACGATTAACACCCGTAAGCAAACTAAGCAGCATTTTTTGACTCATTTGCTTTGGATTTTTCTGAACCTCTGATGTGAATAATTGGAAGTATAAATTGAGAAGACGCGTTGGAACCTCAAGTCTATAAAGAAAAATGTTGTGTAAATATTGTGAACATACCCTTTGTAGCCTGTTTACCAACTAAAAAATCATGAAGAAGGAAATCATGAAATTGATTAGGGTTATTTATTTATATTTATTATTTATATTTTATTTATATATTAATTATTCATACATAATTAATGAACTACCAAATATGGAGTCTTACAACGTCTTATGTTATGTTTATTTATTATGGACAAAATCTTTAGAAGTACCACTGCTCGACATTAATATTAAGTATAATCAGATTATAAAAAAATTTGATGAAAACGAAAAGAAATTAAGAAAATATTTGATTGATCAATTTAGTCTAAACCTAGGGTATACGATGCCTTCATAAAATATTAACCTAAATCCCGTCGACTCCTACTTGTTTCAGTGGATTCCCCAAAACCTTTTTCTTAGTGGATTCCCTTGAGGCCAAAAACGCCCGCCGCTCTTCTTTTGCATATCAACCCAAAACTGAGCAATATTTAAACTGAGCATGCCTATTTAAATGTGTTAAAATTGGCTTGATTTTCCTGTCCGATAAAGTATGAGAAGCACGAGAAATTTCATTTAAATGTCATTATTTATGTCAAAACCTAGTGTCACAACAGCTCTGTTTTATAAAAATATAATGCATCAATTATTTTACAGGGAATTTATTTTACACACGTATCCTCTTTCTCACAGTATGTATATTATCGAACGTAATCGTTGTCCCTTTATTTCTCAGTGCTCTCTCTCAATTTCGTTAGGCTGAACAAATTCTATATCTCCCGGGTAACTTTTCGAACATGTTTGGTCACGGACCTCCTGACCCCCACCAAAATTAGATGTGGCATGTTTTGCACAATTTTTAGACCAAAAGTACGCGGGAAGTGACAGCTAAAAATTGATGATTTTCAATCGCAAAAAATTGACATTTTTACAATTTAAGACATCTCTGTCTTAGATAGAAAAACGGTGAGTTACAGACTTATTTATTCGTTAATGAATTATATGAGAAGGTTTGTGTTTTAGGTTGTCTAATTATTCTAGAATTATTGAATTTAGACTAAGAATGACCTCAAGAGAAAGACGCGTAGGTCCGTATTTAGGGTATTTAATATGAGTTCGTTTATCGTTTAAAAGAAGATGCGAGTAATGCTTTGCATCCTTCCAATTCTCAATTACATCATTTTCGTGGCCATATTCGGAGCGTAAATCCACCCGAAAGTAGATAAAATTGTGTATTTTTTACCAAACATTGTCAAAATTCAGAAGTAATTATTAAAAGATACTGTAGGTGCAAGCTGGCTGACTACGCAAGTAATCTGAACGGCACAATCAGCTTGATTGTAAACAATCAAGCTATATTGGAATAAAAACAGAAATAGCAATTATTCGAGACCAAAATGTTGTCTCCGACGTATGTGAATAAAGGTTTTTGGTCGAGGAAACTTCATGGAAAAATAAAACCAGTTAATATTTTAGACTGCAAAAAAATCACGTTACTCCGATATTAAAAAATTCAAATATTCATTATTTCGTTCTCGAGATATCCGCAAAAGAGGGGTCCCCATGGACACATTTGGAAGTAGTAGGTAAAAGAGTAATATAAATTAATTATAACTTCAATATATGAAAAATGTCGAACCCGTTAACGGTCTTACATTTATGTTACAGAAACTTTGTAGCTACCAAATGAATAAGCAAACGGGGATACGAAAATCCAGCCAGATTGTTTGTGTAATCGGACTTCGCTAATAATGAGTCTATGAAATTTGATGGTGAAAAAATGGTTCGGAGCAGAAAGCTTCCATGCCGTCGTAGTTCTCAAAAGGTGTCGTCAGAACATCCCTGACTTCTCACCAAATAAAATAGTTGGATCAATCCCAACAACCACGTACATACCTGTCGGTCGAAAATACCAATTGGTTCAAAAATGACAAGGCTGAATACATTGATTCGGGGGATTGGTTTGAACGAAACAATAGAGTCTCCACTTCAGCTGAAATGATCAGTTGCATATTTGGGTGTTTTCGTAGTAATTTAAGTAGCAAAAAGGTAGACTTTTGCGCAATTTTCGCTTTCGGGTCGCCCAACTTGTTGACCAAGATTGACAGTAATCGGGATTCACATTCGGGCTGTTGTTCAAGTAAACTTTCTGCAATCTCCAAACTCAGCTCTTTTGATTTTTCAACTGGATCAGTCATAGCGGACTCAAGAACAGACACAAATTCTGCAAATTTACTTTTTAGTTTGTCTTCATACCAACATAGCATGAGCCCCGCATCAGATTGTGGATGTGTCTGGTTCTTTGCTGACCACATCAAAAACTGACTTCTTTCGTGAAATTCACAGAGCAACCTGTCCAATGGCAATAAATCGGAAATAAAGACATCTCGTAACAGAGTCCCACACATAATAAAATTTCTTCGAACTTTTTTCTTTGTCAAGTTTAATAACTGATCAAGTGCCCCATGATTTGGAACAGCACCGGCAGTTATTTTTAACGCTAGCGCAGCAGCTTTATCCTTTGCAGTACCACTCTCAGCAGCAGTTTTCACGAATTCTCGTACACCTTTGTTCTTCATAGATGCCTCCATCTCAACCAATGAGGCCGCTTTTGATTTCAAGATTTTAACAAAATCCGAGTCTGGTTTAACTGGCACAAAGTCCTCCTTCACTTGTATTTTCTTATATAATTCATCTTATAAAGGTTTTTAAAATATGTATACTCTAGACGCTACGAATAAATCCGCTATTGGAAAAGCCTTGAAGTTATAAAATACAGCAAATGATGTAAAAATCTAGTAATAATTTCTCTTTAGAATTTAGTTCGAGAATAATCATAATTTCTGCGATGTAATTCGTGGAATTATCACAAATATTTACAATAGAACTCAAAGTCTAGACTTAGTATTTTTAGGTTCACTCTCGGTATGATTTTTCGGCTGGAAGTCACCGCAAGATATGCGAAAACCATGTTTTGGGTATTCCTTAGCATTACATAGTTTCCTTAAATGATAAAATGTGGCATTTCTTAACAAGCTATTGCTTAGGTAAATCGCTCACAGACATTTCCCGCAAATTTTTGGTCTGAAAATGTTCACGAGACATTCTAAGAAGAATGTAGGGGACATGCTTTAGGAAAGCGTCAAAAATACCTCATAACTCTGCTTTGTATAACCATAATGTTTATTACATGCTAGATGTCCTGTTTCGGACATTTGATTATACCAGTAGAAAAGGTGCCTGCACTGAAAAAATCCATAAGGCGCATTATTTCAATCACAGCAAAAGCAAATTGTAATATTCAAAATTAAAACCTGACAACCCTAACGTGAAGTGCCAAACTTCTGCTTCTTCACCAACTGAAAATAAGGGCTTCTTTCTTGACTTTGCCTGACGTATAATGCCGCCCATCAGCGGCCTGATTACCAAGTTATCCACATAGGTTACTACTTCTTGTTTGGGCACAGTGACCGGTGATTGGGATGGTTTGACGTCCGTTTTTTCCTTGACCTCATGTGTTATTTCTTTTCGACAAACTTGTGGTTCATCTTTAACGACCATATTGGTGTTGTGTTTACCAAAATTTAGTCCTTGGTGGAACTTTTTAAACTCCATAAAATCAAAGTCTTCGTTTTCAGCCTGTGAGTGCTCGCCATCGTTTTGCACTTGTTCATAATCTTGTACGTCTTTCAATAAATCATAATCCTCGTTATCTCCGCCCAATTTGTAAATCTCTCGCCTGAGAACGTCGTTCATTCTGAATTAATTATTAAGTCGTACTTGTTCATAAAGTCTGCAAGAACGGAGTAAATTCTACGTTTATCGAAGTCTCCTAGCTTCTCTTTCGGATTCCAGAAGAGTCAAGATATCACCATCTCGGACCGGCCCCTTGACATTACGAATAATAGACCGGTGAGTATCGTCAAGGAATTCAACTCTGACCTTAAGTACAACGTATTAAAAACGAATCTGTTTAGGGATAAATCACATAACATATTGCGGAAGTCTGGTTGAAATTATCAATTCTTTACATATAGATGTGAATTACACTGAAATTTTGCTAAGAGGGTTAAGTCTAATTTGGCGTATATACAGTGATGTTTGTAAAATTGGCAGCGTTGATTTTATTCTCAATTAGTCTCTGCGGAGAATCCATGAATATTTGTAACCAAATGTTTACCAGTATCAGCTTTATAATGGTAAACGTTTGAGTAAACACTATTCATGGATTTTCCGGACAGACGGCTGGTCAATTTTACCAATATCACTGTACTCGCAGATACAAAAATTGTATACAACATTATATCAGTATTACGCTCATAATAGATATTATTTCTGTTTGTATCTCAATAAAAACTAAAATAAAGGATCAAGGTTAATCCGGAATTTTTTAATAGTATTCTGGGATTAACTCATACGTGTGAAAGGTTTTTCTACCAAATATTTTAACTCTAAGAAGATATTAAATGTATTTTGTCTTAAAAAAAACGGAAATTTTATTTGTCGATTCAAAATCAGAATATTCGTTTTTTATTGCCGCAATGCAACGATTTCTTGATTCCTTGAAAAACATTAAGTTTGAAAAAGAATGCTCATTTTTAATAGATGCCCTCTGGCCAGGTGAACTAAATCATATATCTTGATAATTGTATTTTTCAATTAAGCATACCTTTAGGAGTTATTGTTTAGTACCGTTTTTAGTATTGTTTTTTTCAATTGTTGGTTTGGTTCTGAATAACTATTACAAACAATATGTTTTGTGATTTATTCCGACGATCTAAAACAATATCGATTTGAAAATGAAATATTCACTGAAGTGCCCGAAATTATCATTTCGGCAATGTCCATTAGGATAGGCACAATGCAAGACGTTACGGCCAGACACGAAATTGAATATTTCCCTGTAAATAAATACACACCTGAGTACACTGTCCTTGTGAGCCTGTACGGCCTAAGACTTGAGTAACTTTAGCAAGCTTCACTGGGGCGGCTGCTTTATCCATGTCCGCTAGTCTCAATCACTCTCTGAAGAATAAAAAGTCAAATTAAAAGATCACTTTACATTCGTTACGTGAAACGTGTCCCAATGTAAACCAGACTGCTCCTCATCTCTTGGCGCGCTCTCTGGTGTGACCAATTTTCAGACAATTTGATGACGAAAAATCTGACCATAAATGGCGAAAAAAACTAAGTATAGATGGACAAATGTTCAGGGCTCGCATTTCAGAAATGAAAGCGGGGTTTTGATTGGTCTGACGAGCCACGCTTACCCAAAGGTAACCCACGTTAGTAGTGGTTCACAGCAAGTGTAAGAGACGAAAAGGGGAAAAGAAGACGAATCCAAGAAAGATGAATTCAACACAATTCAATGTAAAAGACATAGTCGGTCATAGGTTTGGTATCTAAATTTCAATGTGGCATAACTCCTAGGTACGCTCGGTGACAAATATATCCCAAAGAGAAAAACGAAAATCGTTTTATGAGCCGTCACCGTCCCCTCTGGTCGCTTTTCGTGTTTAACCCGAAATAGGTAGAGCTAGGCAGAACATGGCAAAAATCGTACGTGGATTATTTGTAACACTTTTAGACCGGAAGTTAAATTAATATTGTTACGATTTAGACAAGTGTGTCTTAGTTACGAAACATCGAGCAGTGCTTCTGTATAAAATGTTCTTGCGCATATTTTGCAGTATTTCCCAACCGGGATATTTTACCGGAAGTGCACCCAAAAACGAAAACTCTGAAACTTTCGGTAAAAAATTCTGCCCATGTCGATGTTTATCGGTCAGAAATTAAAAGCGTATGTAACACGGCTATCCGACGGTGAACCCCCGCCCCCCCTTCGAAAAGCGCAAGCAAACGTATATTTTTTTAGCTTGTCTGATAGAGTTTGTTCTTACGGTTCCGAATCTATTTTCAGAATGTCCAAATTTATAAATCTTCGTACAGTTAACTCCCTCTAAACACAAGCAGGTCAAA
>SCLF01460679.1:0-15271 GCA_004367975.1 Mesochordaeus erythrocephalus
TTCGCATAGACCCGTTAAGGCAAAAAAATGTGATTTCGTGAAGTATGTCCGATTGGCTCGAAAGTGGGCTTAATGGACGCTTAATGCCTCACGCTTGAATTCTTCTCAGTGGACCGACCTTTAATTCTTAACACGTGACCAGTTATAGGCCAACAAAGTTATAGCCCAAATTTTCAAAAAAGTGACAAAATCACGGCTTTTACACTTTTCGGTTTTTTTATGATTTAGAAATCATGCCACCGTCCCAAGGTATGTTCACTAAAAATTCGACTCGAAACCATGTCGTAGAAGCTAAAATACAGGAAAAAAATTTTCCATTTCGCCAATATGACTTTCGAGGTCCATAGCTTTAAAACAAATAATCGCAGTATGTTTTTCACGATTTAGCTTGGTGAGCGGCCATGCTCCCATGAGTTAAAATTAACGCTTAAAAAAAGGTCTTTTTGACATGTCTGTCTTTAGAGGCGGTTAACTGTACTGAAACTAGATTCAGAACCGCAAGAACAAACTCTATCAGACTGGCTAGGTCTCGTTAAATGTTTAGGTGCTTCCTGCGAGTGGGGGGGGGGGCTCACCCAGACAGGTGTGCAACATACACCGTTAGCTCGCGCGCGCTGATAGTACAAATGTACGGCGATGTTGGAAAAATTGTCCGATCATATATTTTCTTCTCAATCGTCTCACCGGAAACTATATTTCATCATAGTTTTTAATGAAAGGTTTACCATTAGAAAGCTAAACGGTTCAAATGGTAGACATTTTATTAAAAACTATTCATTGATTTTCCGGTGAGATGATCGAGATTATCGTCATGACGCAGCCTAACACAAACTAATAAGTATCATTATAAATTATTATAATCGATCGCAAATTCCTACACCATGATGTCTCAAAAATTGGCAATCGTTATTTTTTTCTCGAGCCGTCTCACCGGAAAATCCATGAATAATTTTCAATCAAATATTTACCGATAGTGCTCTGCAGAACTATTACGTAGTAAATATCCTCAGAAATAGTACCGTTAAGGTGTTTTTAATAGTTAAAAATAATTATATACCTAAGTCAACCGTAATTATAATCAAACAACTTTGATCACGGGTTTATGAGCTGTCAAAAATGGGCAAAAATTGGCAAAAATCGAGCGATTGACGACATAGATGCAAATCATAATTTAGGTCATGCGCTACTGATAGGAAAATTGGGTCACAAATTCAAGCTAAAAACAAGCTTTTATTGGAAATGTTTTAAATTGAATATAATGAACAAGTTCGACTTTTATAATTAGCCAATTTGTAATTTACAATTTCATGGTCATCGTTCTGAAAGATTACCCAATCCATTAAAAATGATTCATTTTTAAAATTGTTTTTTTTTGTAAATAATTGTATAGTAGGTTAATCTAATTTTTATGTCTTCAATTAACTTCCAAGTGTAAAAATTAACCTATCGAAAAACATTTCCTTTTTCGCCATATTTACACTCTGCGCTGAGTGATTCAAGGAAATTGTTGAGTTTCTTGACAATATAATGTTTTTCCGTGCATGGGAAATTTCTGCTGATTATGCACAGTGCTAAAGCATCCAGCAATCGATGGCGCAAGGCAGGTGGACAGACGCAGTGGACGTCTCTGTAACTGGATGCCGAGAGTGTTGCATTGTACTCTATTTCACAGTCGACACTCGTTAATATAGAGAGCAAAATTCGCGCAACCAAATAGCGATGATCGGATTTTGTCGGGATTCTGATAGACTTGAATGCAAAGTATGCTAAATTCTGAACATATTGTGGTTAGTATTGGATATATAACTGATCAATACAGTGTTATGGGTAATATGTCGTTTATTTATTACGCAACAATTCGCCACGAACTTTGAAACTCTGGGGATTATTTGCAACAATTTTTAGACCGGAAGTACCATATAAAAACCGGAAGTTAACTAGTTTTAAACGGGATCATCAATGTCATTTCCCGTGAGGACCTCAGGTAGAAACGTATGTTAAAATTTAGGAAATGACACTTTAAAGCAGCATTCCCGCCAAGAATTTTATTGCGAGAATCCGAAATTTTTCATTGAAAAATTGGTCGAGTTATCGGCCGGACCATAGTTTAGCCGATAAACAAATAGGCTCGTTACGGCCACGTGTCTGCTCGCAAACTTGATTTATTCGTTTATGAGTTTCTTGAGAAGAAATTTCGTATGGTCTTGTTTCCATCTGGAGAATTTATATGCCCAATTAATGTTATTACTGAGAATAGCGGTGTCACCGCGTTCAATATTTAAAATCTACTAAAATACAACTGTATGGACTAGCACATTGCATAATAGAGACTTTGGATGTATCTTCCTACCTAGGTCTGTCCTTGGGTGTAGTGTATTAATGCAGACCTTTGATTTGTTCTCTTCCGATTCCCAACATTACCCATAACACTGTATATATATAACCATCCCCTGTTTTTATTGATGCTATTTACTACAAACATATCTGCAAAAAATATAATTACCTAAAGGTACCTCAGAAACGAATTGACAAATACTACCTATTCCAAAGTTTATCCAACTATATGTTTCAAGCGTATGTAAGGGTACATAACTATCAATATTCATCAGAGAACTAATTGAAGATAATCGAAAATTATTTTTTACCAAATGGAAACCACTGATTCGTGCAGCTTTTAGGATAAAACTAAACAACCTTATTGTTAGTAATTTATACTGAATACGTTATATTGAAACTAGTCCTATTGCTCATAATAAATAAGAAACATGCGCATGTCTAGAGCTGAACTAATCACTTCTGGGGAGGGGGTAAAGCAACGGTAAATGGAAAATTCGACATAAGATCTATATTTCTTCTACAAGGAAAAACCCAAATATTTGGAGAACAAGGTCTCTAATTATTTGTTTTAGAGTTTCCATATATACAGTCTAGAATTAAGGCTATATTATATAAGCCGTGCCAGCTTATATTCAACAGATGTTAAGTTATTAAAAACTCAATCTAATCTGCCGACGATGAACTGAGGTCCAGCGGTCGATGAAGTGATATAAGCTTATAAATGAGCTTATAAAATAATTTACGTTAATAGCGGCTCAGCCTGCCAATTTTACAGTGCATAATTTTTTATTCGACTCGAATAGTTTTGCTAATTTTATTCAGTTATATTAGTTTTTAGAAGTTCAAAAAATATTCAATATTTGTTTTTGGGATGCGCTAATATTGAATAGTTTTTGAATACAATGTACCTGGTATTTAAACGCCCGAATTTTTCCCGGGGACTTCGCGATCAGCAAAGCTGAGCTCACGGGTCTCCTGCGCTATTTTTGAAAATGCGCAATGCTGCCTTTTATCTACATTTCAGGTTTTTGTTTCGCAGCTGTGCTTTTTAACCAGCATGAAAAGGTTCATTTTATCCCAATTTAGATTTATTATCCCCTCGGGGAACCGTCCGAACCACTTCCTCCAATCAGCACTGGATCGCACGGTCTGCGGAGGTTTAATCTCCCAATATAATTTTTCATCTTCCTTTCGCGAAGTAATCGCAAAGTAAAACGCTAATCGTCGCCGAAAAATTCACCAGCGTATTTCCAGCGGCAAATGCACAGCATATTTGCGGCAATTTCTCTAGAGGATCTAGAATGCTTTATTTCAGTTTATCAGTTGAATCAAATCTGAACGACCTGTTACGTTTGCTGAAAATTATGAAAAATACGCCCTACAAGTAAAGGCGCCGAAGTATCTTGCTACGCTTAAAGTGTTATATTATGAGGGAACAAGGCGGAAAATGGTAAGGCTTAGGTTTCAAAAGATAGTGGAAAGTATAAGAAGCCAGAAACGTTGAAGATGTATAATAGAATTGTTTCGGCTCTTCGTGCTCCATATTTGAGCTTCCCTGGATAAACTCCAGATTTACGTGATGGACCGATCGTAAAGCAATGATGTACGCGAATAAACTAAAAATCAGCAAAGATAAGACTGCCAGGATGTTGCATAACGACAATTCACAATGTTCGAATTGAACGATCATAGTTAGTTGAACTTCAAAAAACTTGTAGAATTCCTAAAACAAGGCAGAAATTTCGTGGCCAAAATTTTGGAAGGCGAGACGTGAAAAGTTTACTGTCAACGAAGCGGATGACTTGACTTGTTCCGGTAATGGAAAAACTGTTAGCTTCAAAAAGACTTCGATAAGACATTATGAATGCGCATCATAATGAAGTATGTTATCTGGGATCGTGTAATACATTCCTAACGATAAACCGACATTATGAATGATTAAGAATGACATATGAACGTGCGATTTTATGAGCGGAAGTTTTTTTTATCATCAGCACCCTAAACCGGCGTCTAATAGAGGCAAATATTTGTATGAATGTATAAAGCGTCTTTTAAACACGCGACATTTTTTCTTTTTGAGCACGGGAATAAAATGGTTATAAAGAAGTATCAGTGATTCCAGTGTTATAAATTTCCACATATGCTCTCTAATATTTGACTTTTAATCACAATTTTCAGAATTCTGCGAACAAAGTGAATTATTCATGGAATTGCACCGGCTTCTTAGCCTTACGGTTGAGTTTAAGAATTGTAAGCGAAAGGTTGTATATAAGGTGTAAGGTATATATTTTTTCGGATAATGTGATAGAGGATATTATATAGTCAACCGTGTGTATCTCTGTAAATGGAGTTAATCGAAAATAGTTCTTTACAAAAAATGTTGTAATACAATATTTCATGTCCTACCAATTACTGAACACATTACTGGTCCCATACTTACCTATTATTGTTACCCATTTTTACGGATATTAATATGTTTTAATAAAGTTTATTTGGTCTGTTCTCTTTTATCAAATGATTCTTATGATATTTATATAAATAGCGATTTGATAATAGGGAATTGAAAGTGATAAACAATCTAATTAGTAATAATTTTACAATAAAATTTTTCTAGTCGGTCTAGAAAGATTCAAATGAGGGCTTCCCGTTTATTACCTAGGTATTGTTATCATTTTCGAATACATGTGCGGTTTTAAGATATTAGTAGTCTCGCCAAATACTTGATGTTACAAGAATTGTGTTTCAAAGCGTAACATTAGTAAGTAATTATTTGTATCCTTATTGGGCGAATGTTGCAAGTCATTTTGTGTGACGTAATCAGCGATGCTGAACCTAAACATTGACCAAATACGATTAAAGCCTATTCCCCATATACCGTTTGGGTAGGCTCCTAAACAATGGGTAAAAATTAATGGGGTGGAAATAATTTTTACGATTTTTGTTACTTGAATTCCCGCCTGTCAGGATTGATGAAGCGAAATAAATTCCGAATGGTAGGGTATTATTATGTAGTTAACCGTCACGGTACAAAATTATTTATGTCCCGCGATACCAATTGGCACATTATTGCCAGTACCCATAACTTGAGCAGAAACAATTGTACGCGCTTTTGTAATGTAACACTTTGATCGTGGAGTATGTAGTTATAGCCACTAGAAGTCAAAAATCTGAATTCGGGAAGTATGTCCGATTGTCTCGAAAGTGGGCTTATTTGACGCGCCATGACTTCTCAAAGGACCGACCCCAAATTCTCAACAAGTAACCCAGTTATAGACCAAAATAGGTACAAATTTTCAAAAAGTGACAAAATCACGAATTTTTCACTTTTCGAATTGGTATGATTTGTAAAACATGCCAAGATCCCTAACTATGTTCACTAAAAATTTGACTCGAAAAAACTGCCTAAAAACTAATGTTTGGTAGGATCAAATCAATGTAGTTATATAAATGGACAAATTTAGTCCTGTAGTTTAGTTTTTACGCAGTTGTTTCGAGTCGAATTTTTAGTGAACATACTTTTGGGTCGTGGCATATTTTCTATATCCTAAAAAATTAGAAAAGTGAAAAAGCCGTGATTTTGAAAATTTTGAATTTCATTTTTGCGCTATAACTGGGTCACGTGTTAAGAATTTGACATCTGTCCTATGAGAAGAATTGAAGCTGGGGTCATGACGCGTCGAATAAGCCCATTTTCGAGTCAATCGGACATACTTCCCGAAGTCACATTTTTTGACTTCTAGTGGCTATAACTATGGGCCGTGTCACAAAAGTGGCGTTTTGCGTCGTGAGCAATAAATAAATTATGGAAAAAAAATTTCATTTTAGTTAAATATGACGTGTTTCTAGAGCCCAATCGGAAGTGGCGATAAGCCAAAAAGTCGTCCCGAAAGTTTTTGACCCGGTGTCATAGGGGTCAAATTGGAGATATCATGTGTCCTAGTATCCGAAAACGCCATTTTGGCGTCCGTGGCACAAAAGTGGCGTTTTGTATCGTGACGGTTAAAGTAACGTAAGGTCCTCTATAGACTACACACATCTTACTTATTAGGACTCTATTAGGACTTCATGTTCGTCATCGGACCAAAAATGACCAAAAACCATTTTCGAGCAACGCCGTTCTTTCTATGAAGTCTTACAGAATAACACCACGATCGCCAAACTGATTACCATTACCGTAGTTTTATCCAACTATAAACGTGAAAAGAACAGGGTGGTTAACCTCTTTAACTGAACGAAATACCTAGAAATACATAATAAAAGGCCTTCTACGCATAACATAATGATCATCTAGTCCACAAGAACTTATCTTTATTGATGTCTTATCTTTCGCCTCCTATCTTTGTGGTAGGCGAATCAGCTCTATCGCCAAAATGGCCATTTGTTGGATTATAAATCCTACCTAAGGAGAAGATCCCAAATGATTGAGGATTGGCAGAAAATGGACTTGAAACGTCTTTAATCGTAACATATGTTAGTTTTTAATGAAAGGTTCAATAATATTGATTTCTTGTTAAATATTAGGTCTGATGCCACACCGACAATGATGGATCGATTATAAAGATAGAATTCACATTTTATCGAAGACCTTAATTGAGTTTCGACATTTATATACGCTGATGGCATATATATTGCTGCATATTATATTAGTTCGGACTAAGCTGAGAAGACTGATCTTTAACTCGTGGAAGTGCAGAAATCCACGTGGAACCCGTATGTATCCAGGGGACAAATATTCCTTTTTCAGCATATTAGTGCCATTTATTTTATCGTTGATGGCCTAAGAATTCTACGAATTATGGCGTAGTAATGACAATGAGATTCGAACACACTCTTGAAGAATATTCCTCTGCATTTCTGTATAAGTCACGGACAATTGTACGAAAATAAATGGGGGGAAATATCTCTCCTGCACTAGTGTCAAAAGTGCCCCCCGGGGGTCTGGAGAGCAAGAGGTCGGTTAACGAGACTTAGCCAGTCTGATAGAGTTTTTTCTTGGGTTTTTTTCATCTCATTACAGAATGTCTAAAATTATATCCTTCATACAGTTAACCCCCCAAAACCCCTATTGTGAGGCCTTCTCATTGACATTTTCTCATAGACTCGTTATGTGGAGTGGGCGAATTTAAGTCAAAACTGTCATTTCGTGAAGTATGTCGGATTTGCTCGAAAGTGAGCTTAACACGTTATAGGCCAATACATGGGCCGAAAAAGGTACACATTTTCAAAAAGTGACAAAATCACGAATTTTTCGCAAGATCGCAAAGTATGTTCACTAAAAATTTTACTCGAAACAACTGCGTTAAAACTATACTTCAGGATGGTCAATATCAACTATATTCGACTCATTTTTTTTGGAGGGGGTTAACTGTACGAAGGAGTATAAGTTTGGGCATTTTGAAAATAGATTCAGAACCGCAATGAAAAACTCTATCAGACCCACTAAGTCCTGTTAACCCGGGTGGTGGCACTTTTCACACTAGTATCCTGCAGTCGTACACAGTGAATAATAGAATCCTAATAATTTTCAAAGTTCCCGGAAATACATACTTTATTGATAAAGTAAGCGAATGATTTTTTTTATTTTTTGCAGTGAAATGGAACCGCAACTGCAACAGGATTTGACCTCAAAATTATATCATATGGACACCAACCTATGTAAAATAACGGTCTAATTTTATTTCGCATTTTCTCGAAAACCATGATTAAAGATTAACTCATTGATGATTTATCCTTTGAAAATATCTCTTTTGGTCTTAGAACAGTAGCGTCCAAACTGAGAGTTGTCAAAGTGAATGCCATTTTCTCAACCGTAATTGTATTATCTTAGTTAGAAAACCCGTACCTTATAATTTAGTTGTGTACCAAATTCATGAAAAAAAATAAAACTTTAAGCCGAAAACTGGATTTCTCATTCTCCGAGTGGTACAACTTTTAGCATGTATCTCGAGAATGACTAACATTTTTAATCAAATTTTTATCGCTGTATAGCTAATTTAATTTGGAGGTTAGGTTTACATACAGAGCTTGAGGTGATTTATCTAAGTTGAAATTCTGACTGTACATTCATCATGCATCTATATGGATCATATCCATCAGGCAACCTTTTATTTAAGTATGTCTCAGGCACCATTTTGTACATTTTTGGCCACGGAGATTAATCCAATTCTTTCAATCCCCAGAATTAAAATATGTTTTGTTTACAAAAATGCCAAGGGTAAATATGCGTTTTAATAATACAGTTTTCATTAGATTTTATTCAAAATCAAACTGCTTGTGAAGTTAAGAATGTTTGTATAGTAAGGCAGCTTGCATTTACCATTGAATTTTGACCATCTTGGTCAATTTTATCTACTTTCGGTGCGAGTTCTGCTTAGATTATGGTTGCAAAATTCGCTAATGGTCAGTTATCTGTTTCACCTGTATTCACAATAGATTAAAGCTTAAGATCGGGTCCGTTATAATTTTGAATTCAATAACATTGCACGTACAATTAATATGAAAATAATTGGCAAACGATAAAATCAAGTTTTCAGGAGAATGCCTAGCCAAAGAACGCCTATTTTGTTTGTCCGCTTAACTATGATCCGACTGAAAATTTAGAAAAAAAAGACCACTAGAGGTTGTCTCGGGCAACAATTTGTTATGATTCGCGATTCAAAATAATCAACTTCCGGTTTTCAGCTGTCACTTCTTAATCATGTAAAATTTCAAAAACGATACAATGTATATCTTTTGAGAAAAAATGAGAAAGAGATCCGAAATACGGCAGATGTGGTATCAACAGGTTAAGGGAAATGAAATTAAGTTAAAGGAAGTGGAAGAAGGAAGTACGAATTGAAGGGTGAATGTGTACTGATACTTGTGTTCGTATGTTCATGGGAATGGGATTGATAGCTCAATCTCCCGAAATACGAAAGTTTGCGTGTTCGAGTCAGATCCCAGCCCGGAGTTTTCCATACCTAACACATACCGTATAGGCTCCTTCCCTATTTTCTATCATATCCATTAATAGAAATCGATTTTAATCTGTGGCAACGTATGGAAGATCAAGGTGCCCTCCAGCAGCTTAGGTTATACTATTTATTATCAATTAAATTATCGATATTAATACAAGCGGGACATATATGCTGATCGATTTGTTCCTGGTTTTATGGTCGGTGACACCAAAGACGCAGGAAGAACTCAAAACAAAATTGAAATAATAATTTAACTCCTTCAGGCCTGCTTATAATTTGTATAATTTTTAGTGAACATACTTTTCGATCTTGGCATGTTTTCTAAATCATAATATAAGCGAAAAGTGAAAAATTCGTGAATTTGTCACTTTTTGAAAAGTTGCACCTTTTTTGGCCTATAACTGGGTAACGTGTTAAGAATTCGGGGTCGGTCCTTTGAGAAGAATTGAAGCTTGATTCATGACGCACCAATCCGACATACTTCACGAAATCACATTTTTGACTTACCCCCCCCCAAATAATGGGTCTATGAGAAAATCTATCATATACCCTTAAAATTTGATATGTTATAGGGTTACATTACCAAACGTGCGTACAATTGATTCTTATCAAGTTATGGTTATTTAAAATTTCACAATAGGGGTTTTGGGGGATTAACTGATAGGTTAACTAGACTTAGTGAGTCTGATAGAGTTATACTCATTCGTGCAGTTAACACCCAAAAACTCCTATTTCACGTTTTAAAATTACCATAACTTGAAAATAATAAATTGTATGCACTTTTGGTAATATAAAATTTTGATTGCGAAGCCAAACTCTATAACATATCCAATTTTAAGGGTATTTGATAGATTTTCTCATAGACCCGTTATGTGGGGTGGGCGAATTTAAGCCAAAAATGTCATTGCTTGAAGTATGTCGGATTGGCTCGAAAGTGGGCTTATTCGACGCGTCATGACTAAAGCTTCAGTTATTCTCAGAGGCCGACCCCGAATTCTTAACAGGTGACCCGTTATAGGCCAAAAAATGGGCCGAAAAAGGTACCAATTTTAAAAAAGTGACAAAATCACGAATGTTTCACTTTTCGATTTTATTATGATTTAGAAAACATGTCAAGATCGCAAAGTATGTTTTTTCTCTTTAGAAGGGGTTAACTGTATGAAGGCGTGTAATTTTGGACATTCTGAAAACATATTCGGGACCGATCAGTTGCGGACTGGACCCCGGGGGGAGGTGCCGATTTTGACACATGTGTTTCATCAAAGAGAAGTTAAGGTGTTTTAGTCGTCTACTAGAGTTCAAAATCATGACCATTTAAATGCCACCTGAAAGTTGTCCAAAAGTCAATGGGGTAAAGTTAACAAACAAATTTTATGCGGACCAGACACACAACGTCTAATTTTTTAACGTCCTGTGGATCATCCTACCATTATGGTGTGAAAACTGTCGCTTATTGTAACGGGTGTATGCCAGAAAGTCAAAACATATTGAATTTAGTCTACATTATATTGAATTTGGCCTGATAGTGTGAATGTCCAGTGAACGTTAAGTCTTTTTAGGTTTTATTCGGACCAATAAGACGATAAAGAGCATGATATTAACCTGCTAGGTGTTACCGGTTTTCAAAATTAATAATTAACTCTTATTAACTTGTTTGTATGTTTATTTATACATTAGACTGTCTCGATAAGTGACAGGTAAACTTCTGTATCTATAACAAAACCTTGGCCGAAAACAATTCCGCGCGTGACTCGAACACGCAGCAACGCTCTAACCGATTGAGCAAACGACCACGAAACACACATTTGCTTTCATTACTTATATTATACTTATTTTCAATACCTTTTCCGATATTTTAAACTCTTATAGGGACATCTACAGATTATAGAAACGTCAAATCCTCGTGATATTTTTGAAATCTGTCTCGTGTCACTTTGCTGTTTGTCAATTAGATGCTTCACGCGTTATAAATTATAAATATGATCATCATATGCTGTATGACCCACCCGTATGGCCGTCTTATTGTTATCTTAAAACCCGTATAGAGCTTTCAGCGCTAAAGAAGTAAAGGACGGGGAGAGAGAGAGAGGGGGGGAGGGAGAGAGAGAGATGACATTTATTAGTGTTACGTGGCAATGTGTAATGGTCTCTATACTACGTGTAGATGTCGCTCTCTCTTGTCATTAGAGGTATAAATATAACAAGCGAACTGCCAAAATTCAGAGACCGAATTAAAATAGGAAAAAGTCAAAAAAGAGAAGAGAGAAGCCGAAACGGGGCCCGTCTGCCAGGTCTCCCCCTTCGTCAACCCCGTTTCGGCACCAGAATTACCGTAATTATGTAACAATATGGAACAACCTGGCCGGGTGACAAACAATTTGTGCAATATTGGCTTCAGCTCCCCTCTCGTGCTGCATGCTGACTGTAATATTTAACTCCGTAACGGGCAATGTGCAATAGGTCCCTCCGTGGTTGGTTCGAACCCGCCGCGTATGGATCCCATCACCTGCTTTTATTCAACATTTATGATGAAAGAAAGAAAAAATAACCAAAAAAAGGACCAACGGGAACTGTGCAATCCGGTCACACGTGTGGCTATTTGGTGGAAAATGTTTCCGCCCAATTATCTACAGCCGCATGCTGACGTGCCTCACAATCTTCAACGCTGCATCCGGGAGACGGTTAACCCCCGGGAGTGTGCGACTTTTCCCCTTTTCCGACGGTCAACCGCGTCCCAGACTACTATTTTCTGTTCTCCTCCACAATAGACGCCTGCTCGAGACATTTCGTCGTGTTTTCGAATCAAATTCGAGTCAAAAAGCCTCGAGCAGACGTATCGTTTTGGGCTGATTTCGTACTTTTTTGTCCGTTTCAGCTTTTAACAAGCAAAATAAAAAGAAAAATAAGAGTGCAATAATTTGAATTTTGACGAATTTTGAGGTCACTCGATGACGTCAACATTTTCGCCAACTTTCAAGTCTAATTTACTGTCTGGTTTTATTGTAAATAAATCCAATTTGAGAAAAAACATCGAATATATGGTTTCATTGCAGTCAATCGCAAGTGGATAGCGAGTGGATGGTCTTATCAGACAATGTGTATTTACCGGTTCAAGTTCAGCTCAGAATCTGAAGAACTTCTGATAATATATCCCAAAAGGGTATCGGGTGGCGGTTTTGAGTCGATTAGATTTACCACTTGGCCTAAATTTAGGACTACGAAAGTGGTAAAAATCTAATTGACTCCAAACCTCCACCCGATAGAGATTTGGGATATATTTTAAACTAATGAACCACACAAAATAGGCACTAGGTTACTAGTATTACGGCGTTTTCTTTATTGATGAAAATTTTGAGGGTATTTTTGACATCGTTGAAAAATTACGCATTTCTTTTGACAAATTCATCGTTGGAAAACTACACCTTTTTTCTGACGATATGCTTGTAGTTGAAAATTTGGAGTGTATTTTTGACGTTCTTATCGTTGAAAAATTACGGTTTTCTTTTGACATGCTCATTGTTGGAAAACTGTAACTTTTTGACGATATGTTTATTGGAGCATTTTGGGATTTTTTATGGCTTTTTAAAAATTACGATATTTGAAAGATCGAGGTAAAAACACTCACCTTTGTGACCAAATTGAGAATGAATTCAGCATTGGATGGGTTGTTCTTAATGAGGGCACGGATCGCGGTTTTCAGGTGGGTAATGGATATATAGCCGGCAAATTTTGGCGAATTTGTTTCTTTACTCTAAATATTGCATCGTAAGCATCTTAAACCAGCATCCGGTTGATTAACGCTGTGGTTGGGGCACGGGTGACTAATTTCTAACCAATCCGTGTGCCCTAGTTTAGTAAAAGTGACGCGTGGCAAAATAGAAATGCCACGTCGAAGTCATAAAAGAGACGTCAAAGAATGAGTTTTAGGGTGGTCAACTACAAATTATCGTGTTTTGTGACCAAATCGAAACACCTAGATATTAAGTTTTTTTTAATAATAAATTTATATTATTATGTTTTAATAATAACATTTTTTTTAATAATAATTTTCAATATTTACATTCTTTACCTTTACCAATTGGACTAATATAGAAAATCATTCAAGTTGGATAACGTGCCATATACTTTGGGGTGTTTCATGTCCAAGCATGTCCAGGCCCGTCATTTTATATTTTGTTCGGTTGTCGGTGCGCGTGTTAATTAACCTGCTAGGTAGTAACGCTTAACAAAATGCAATAATGAATTATTTCACTAGACTTTATCAGCAAGCGTCAGGTTAACTTCTGTATATATATAAATATAGGAACTTAAATGTGTATCACTGGAATGCATAGTAATAACAGTTTTATATTATAATGTCTTTAATATTGGCAGTCGTATATATTTTCTTGAGCCGTCTCCCCCGAAAATTCACAAATATTATTTAATGTTTGCCATTTGATTAAAAATAGTCATGAATTTTTCCGGAGACGGATCGAGAAAACAATATACGACTGCCAATTTTAAAGACACGACGGTAATATAACATTACTAAGATAGTTTAATGCATAAATCAACATAAAATGTTAATAATAACAATAATATTTAATTATTACATTTTGTCAATTGGTAATACTTCGCAGGTTAATCGACAAGCGTTTGCTGCGAACACAAAGCCATCCGAACAAAACCTAAAAGGACTTCCAAAACATCAGAAATAAGGCACCTGAACCGTTAGTCGTTCACTCTAGTTATTCGACTATTTTAACCACATTACATGTGACGTTATAATAGCAAGTTTCGGCTCATTAATCTATTTTCCAACCAGATTCTAAACCACTTAAAGTTACCACATGTACCACTATATCATTTATAACCTTGTTCATCCTTCCGAATAGCGAAATAAATAATAAATTACCTCATCGAGGATCGTCTTTGAGTCGACCTGCTTCGGCATATATAACTTGGAGGATATTGACAAATACAACAGCTTAACCAGAAACTTCATATCTGATAAACCAACATCTACAAGACAGGCTGCGACTTTATCAGCAGGCTGAAAAACTGGTTAATTTGCGGTTACAGAGAACTGGTAATAAATAATTCCGTAAGTAACCATTTTCAGAAATTAAAAGAATTGCAGAACATCATTTGTGGATTTATTGCGAAAAATGATACATGGGCCCAAACATGTGTCCAAAAATGTGTAGCTGTATGTTATCAATGAACTATACATTTTTAGGATTTCAGTTAAAGATGGGGGTGCTGTAATCGGTAAATGATTTACCTGAATAGCTGCTAGAGCAAGGGTCTTTAACACAATATGCCTGGCTGCTAAGACTTTAGTTGCTGCGATTATGGATTCCATGACCCGAAATTTTTGAGGCCAGGTCATCGTACTTTGATGAATTTCTTCGGATAATTTGTAACGAGACGGGAGGTATAAAGGATCCTCCAGGCTTTTATCAAAATCTTGAACGCTCTGGTGGTCTTCTAAATGTTCTAAAATGTAGGATGCGCCCAAAGGATCGGCATTGGCAAAAGGAATAGGTTCTGGACATTCTTTGTTGTCTTCAACGATTATTATACACCGCCACAGGTAATAGAGAAAGCGACTAGTTAAAGGCCAAAAATTTGTATTATTTTTAATTGTTAAAAACCCTAAATACACTGAGTAGCTAAAATTGGCAGTGGTAAATTTTTTTTCGCGAGCCGTCTCTTCGGAAAATCCATGAACGTTCAGCTTTCTAATGTTAGACATTTGACTAGCAATATTCATGGATTTTCCGGATACACGGCTCGAGAAGAAAATATACGACTTCCAATTTACCCACCGTACTATACCGCCACACAAAATCTATGCATTATTTCATCCCTAATAATTCATTTCTAGTTTATCGATGATTTTGTTTCAGAGAAAAGTATATCCCAAATTAGCCCGACCCTTCCGATTTGAAAGAAGCCATTTCCAAGCATATATTTGCCTGTGACAGAGGTAA
>SCLF01461783.1:0-15259 GCA_004367975.1 Mesochordaeus erythrocephalus
ATATTCATTCAGTGAGATGGAATCGGTCTCAGCCATTGTCAGAAACCCGTTATATACCGTTACCCACCGACTTGAAAGTTGGAAGCGATTTCTATTGTTGTCCGAGGAGCAGTCTGGACCCAATCAAGTAATCATGGTAAGCTATACTTATCTACATATCGGTGTGGTGGTGATTATCATTATGTAAAAAGTTTTGTAAATTTATGTTTATTTTACCCGTTTTGCTCTAATTTTTAAAAAACCTTAATTTAACTTATATGTGTGTGTCATACAGACACGGATAGCGATAAGGTCACCGTTGTGACTATAAAAATAGCCTGTCCCTAAAAAACCATCCATTAATCAAATCCCGCCAGTCCAGATGTGATTTAGAAGATCAGAAATTATATTTTATTCACATACTTGTTGAAATCCAGCGGACCGGCGGCAAAAAAACAGATATATGCAATGCAGGTCAGCGTAGTATTTTTATAAGTACAAACGCATATATTGCGTTTATTTCTTAATTACCAAAGATCCTGTATGTACCAGAATCTGTAAAAATTATATTTTAGTAGCCTAATTATTGAAGTAAAACCCTGATGTTATTTTAATGGTTGTTTTGATTAAGTTTTGGTTTATCTAAATAATTTTGTCTAGTGGAATTGATTTAATTTTACCTAACTTTAACTCCCGCAAATATTTTTCAACTCTTCCATTCTACGCCAAAATTTATATAATTATATTTTCGCACCATTAACATCGTTTGCATATCCGTCATGCCATCTGGTAATCCACCTCCACCTAGTCCGACCACTAGCACTTATAGTACCCGCCGGCAACAAAGCCGGATATCAGTATATATTAGACCGCAAAAATGCTCCAAATTCCGTACATATGCCAATAGTTCACAAGGGGTTATGACTCACATCGTCATCGAACGTGTCAACGACCATTCATGTATTATTAGTCTGTCAAACCTTAAGTCCATACCAATTGTCGCTCCAAAAATGAATTACGTGTTAGGGTATTTTAATTTAAAATTTAGATTATTTAAATATATGTGATAATAATATCATGTTTTAGTGCACTAGTACGGTATCCCGTATTGTAACATCCCTGCATGACCGACCTACGTTATCATCCGATGCACGTCGAATGTTTTCCCAGCTCCGTTCCTCTGTAGCAACGGCGAAATGCGTTGCAGGATTGTCCGTTTTAATTGCCTGGCTTCGTGACCATGATGACTTTTCCGAGTTTACGTCCAATCGACTTTGTAAATTGTGGGGAATTTTTCAACCCGGAAGTGTTGTCCCCAGATGTGATTTATTGTCAGCTGTTGACCATACGTGTCGGGTTTTCGCAGTACAATGGGGCGTATTTGAAAATGTACGTCTCTTTGACCGACGACGACGCAAATCACTCAAGCAAGACATGATGGTGGATGATCTGCCCATGGGCCGATTTCGTCTTTTTGTTTCCGACAGGTAAACTTCACTTTTATACCCATTAGATCCATTTTTGGGCTTTTTGAACATACATCAGTATTATGTTTTAAAATTATAATTATAGGCTAAAATTAGTACAGGTTACTCAAATCACCGTAAACTTTAAAGTTAGTGAGTACTAAACCATTGTTAATTAATTATAATCCAAAAAAACATGCACCATCTGCTTTTATTATGATAAAATCATGAATTCACCTGTATGTTTTGATTGATATATACCTCATCAATAAGTAACCGTCATTTTAATCGTAGCTATAACAGTCTGTAATTCATACCAGCCGTATGTGACCAATTCTGAAAACTACATCCTCCAAATACATAGCACAAATTCCGTTATCAAACAGTAGAATCAAATACATCAGCCCTGGTATATTTCCATCTCTCAATCCCATTCTCTGTAATGCGACCGCTCCCCTTTTCTTGCAAGACTCACGAAGTCTGTTTTATCAGTATGTGTTGATACACCGAATCCAGTTGACGTTGTTTGTCCGAAAAACCAGATTTCGTAGGCTTCAACACCAATTATACGGTATAAAATAACCCGAAAGTCGAAGTGAATCGAAAAAGAGAAAGTTTTCTGTACAGTTTTATACTGGGAGGTGTGCGAACTCGTTTTAGAATTATCTTAGAGTATAGCGATCCCCATATATTTGTTCTACATAGGCCATTTACTGTGCCGTCCCAACCGCCTTACCAAAGGTTAAATTATATCCCCTGCCAATTTCCCGGGGCCTATAAGTAGTCGAAGTGAAAAATTACAACTTAATCATTATGTGAAACCGAGATTACAATGGATAGCATTATGAAGAGATGTTTCGTGTTTATTATGTCGTGACCATTCTGGTCATGTATTATCCTGATAAATTATTTATAATGAGAAACTGTTTAGATCGAGAAAAAAAAACCTGTCAGAAGTACTTACGGTGCATTCCCACTACCATTAGCATGAATAATTATTTTCCTGAGTCGTAAATTATGTTAAAATTATCCCGTTTATTTAGCAGATCTTCGTCATTACTTAATTGTCACTTCCAGATATTTCTGGTCGAATTACGTTCGTAAAAGAAACAGGGAGCAGTCGTATCACCGTGATGTTTTATATTTTTACAGCATTAGATGTTAGATTCAGATCTAAAATTGATCAAAGGAGCATAATATAACTTCAAATGTTAAAAATGTTAAAAATAGATGAGTTTATCATATATTATCAATATTTTTGGCCAAATTTCTGATGTAAATTCAAAACTAATCTACTAAGTGTATTTTATGACTTGTTTTGTTTTTAGATTGCCTGAGAAAATATCTATCACAGCTGCTGGGCCAAAAGCTGAAGTGGATTACAGTCAAAACTGTGGTGTAGAACTAAATTTGACAACAGTAGAGCTCAACGATCTTGATGTTCTAGAATCATTATCCAAGGAAACACCTGAACGCCGAGCTCAGTGGTTACGAAAGATCTCACGTCAGCCCTACAGCGGAATGTGGCAAACAGCCCTGATGGAACAATCACAATGTCCAGAACATCATCGAGAGCAACATACCTTTCTGAAATGTGATTCGTATGAATGTCACTTGGCCCAGCAGCGCTTGAATTTAGGTAGCCGCTATCTTCCCGAGAAAAGTCTTACCAGCACATGCTTTCTATATATGCATGACATAATCATAAGTAAGTTTATTTTTCGTCTGTTACTATTATCACTATTTTTGATTTGCGTCCAAAATTAATATTAGCATTTTATTATATTAACATGTGATTTTTGTATATGATGCAGAGTTCCAGGATCATCACATCACTTTGTATTTTTATTCATAATTATAGTTTATACACCGCTTTTATGTTTCGATGGCTTATATCATTTGTTAATATACGAGATATGGACGATTATAAATTATAAGCATCATATATAGTGTTTTTCATGAAAGAAAATTCTTAATTTTTATGTAAATTTTTGTTTATTGCTGAAAAAACACAATCTTATTGTTGGAATTACATCTGACTAAGCCTATCTCCGGTTGGATAATCACGTAGAGACATACTGATCTTGGCAGATTTGTCAGTTATTCTAGTTCAGGATTCCGGTTTTTGGTTCTACATTTTAGATAGGGGTCTTACATAACATATATGAGTGATACGTTGTTATATTCGAGTTTCAGTAGGCTTTCTAATTACTGGTATTATGTAAATGTTTAATTTATTTATGAATTTCAGCTGGATTTCTGGACGGGCGAATCCTTTACTTCAATAACAAAAAATATAAGCTGCACAAAGGTGTACATCTGCTTCTTCGCACTTGCGACCCATCAGAGGTGGCAAACAAAAACCGATACATGGGACCGTCGTCTAAGGTTCAGAATGTCCTGTGTCTAGTACTTAAAGGGGAGCATAATCTGGCAACAGAATATGCATTGAATTTTACAACTGTACAGCCCTGGGGTCGCTACATTCTTGGAGGGGTGGAGAAAGTCCTGTCCAAGAAAAATTGGCAAGTAACAATAGACAACTGGAACCCGACAACAAGTGATCCGGAACAGGACAAATTACAACATCTGGGAAAATCAACCTTGAAGTACGTTCAAGAGCAGAACAGTCTCATGGAGGAGCTTATATCACGGTAAATTATGCGACGCACATATTCCATATTTATGTTTCATTTATATCTGATGCATAATACCATGGCTCGATTAGCCATTTATGATTCAATTTTAAACGATTACTAAAAGTTCCATAAATTCACCCAAATCCTTAACTATAAAAATTTGTAAATGGTATATTAGAATAATCCTGATGATTTATCCATTTATAAAATTTCCTATTATGACAAAAATCTGTAATTTAGTTTAAAATTGTCCGTTTTTAGTGTCATAATACAAAGCGGCGGTTGAGTTTTCCATAGATCTACATTTTAACCGGTAATTATTTAAGACTATATTTGTTTATGTAGTTCACTTATAACAAATTGACAATAAAAATGATGACAAAACCAATTGCTAGTAAAAAGCGGGGGTTGTGGTCATTTTAGTTTCATAGTTTTTGTCATCTAGTTTTACTGACATATTCAAGCAGGGGGATTCTCCTCATATGCGTACTCTAATGAAACGAGTCATTGGATTGGAAACCCGATCCTGTTGTAAATCGAGCCAGTGTATGACAAACAAATTGCAATTTCGATCTTTGTTGAATTCTGTCAGATACTTGTGTAAGTTTTTTTTTATATAGAATCAATCATACCCCACCCGAATTATAATAGCGCAGTGACTTTATCTATGAATGAAAAAGATCCACTTATTTATCCCTCCATTAATGGTAGCAACAAAACGCTGTGTCAATTTTCACCGTCAATCTATTTCATATATAGTGTATTTGTATTTATAGAGTCCTAACTATTATGATATGTGGTTCATATTAGGTTTAGTTGATCTCCCTAAACCAAATTTTTAGTTAATATCAATGCGATAGGACAAATCGAGGAAGATATCATTTTGCCACGACGGCTAGATGATCTTCAGAACATGTTAATAGACGAGGAACATATCCTTAACATGTTTGGAATGCCCAAAGTGCACAACTTCCGTAGGATCAACCCCGCTTTTCAGTATATAGCTTCATTTTATAACGTGCGCATAATCAGCTGTAAATATTTGAAACCTGACCTGGCCCCCAAATGTCAACTCAGCATGTAGAATAAGATACACCTGCTAATTATTTGTTGAATTTTAGGCAACGGTTCTTCATATCTCGATTGTCCCTATATACCGTCGGACTTTTTCGCTGTATTTTACGTTATCCGAAATATAATGCAGAACCGTATTCAAAAGCAATTCCGACAAAATGCCCATAAAAGAATTCTAACCAGGTTTCTCATGGAGATCATCTATAACCTGCCATCATGACTCCAATTTTTGCGGATAATATCACCTCAATTATCCGATCGTTTCGCAGCCACCAACCTGCACTTCAGAAATACAACAGAGAATAGCTGAGTGGCTGTAATTTAATAATAAGTTGTGTAATCTGTAGGGACATTTAAATAAAGCAAAAGAAGTAAATATGATTTTGGTTACAATGTGAAACCTGCATGCGGATGCATAACCAGTTATATTAGGGTGATAAAGGAGATAGGATTAAATAAACATGGAAATACCCCGTTATTGGGGAATCCAGTGATAAAGGAGATAGTGATGATTTATAGAGTAAATATATATGGAAATGGACTTTTGTATGTGGTATATTCCGGTTGAATTATTTGCTGGTACCTGATGACATTTGATAGTATGGCTCCAGGCCTTAACATGATTGATCGGCTTTGTCAGATGTTTTAGTGGCATTGATAGTTTTGTTGCTGACATCCATGTCACCAACTGATTTTTGCGGCGACAATTACGGATTAATTATCATCTTTACTCCCGTTAGAGTTGGAGTGTTAATTCGGAGTGATAAAATTATTACTTGAATGATTCCATGCATAGGAATGTTTGTTGATTGGTCATTTTTGCAAAACTTTTGAATTCAACATCAAATATTAACAGTGGAGGCAAACCGGTGTAGGCCGTGTAATGATAAATTTTTGTAAAAACAAATTTTATATAATGTACAAATAATTGCGTTAATAAATAGTGGTATTGTGCGTTGCAGACGGATATATGGATTATCCATCGGGATGATATGCAGGAAGCAGAGCAAGTCTGTGCGTGGGACAGATTAACATGTGGACAGAACATCAACAGATTAACATTTGGACAGAGCAACAAAGTGGACACCAGCGCGAGCATCACAATGGAAGCGTCCGTGAAGGGATAGTATATAATTGAAATGATTAAAAGGCGACTTATATTTTTAGAAAAGGTCCAGTGGAGTGATAGCAGATTTCGATCAATATTTTATGTTATCTGGCCCGAGCATCCCGTAATTATCATGACAATTTAAATGCAATTATTCGGCTATACAGGTAAACAATGATGAATTATAGTCTCTGTCATGAATTAGTCTGACACGTCAAACTAATGCGTCAATTGTTATGTTGTGAGCCATTAAAAATATTGGTTAATGAAAAGACCTTTACCATAACATTCCGTCACATTCTTTTATGGTGTTAGAAAATTGTCGGGTATAATGTGGGCTTAAATCGGCCAGAACTCTGACGGTACCTTCATCCATAGAAACCAGGTCATCTATATTGATTTCCTTATTCATTAGCCCGATTATATTGTCCCTCATAGAAGCCATCAAAATTCTATCGTTACTTTTTAGGGTGTTTTTACAGCTGGAGCATTTACTAGGATCCATACCGAATCTGTGAAAGCATTTGGAGTTATAATATAACATAGTTTCAATAACGAAATTCTTGGATCCTAGTAGTTCCCTGATATAATCTGGAATTTCATTGAACCAGGTTCTATGACATAGTGGAAAATATTTCCGGGTTTTGTTAGGGTATTTAAAATCCAGGGGATTATCCGTCATGGTAGGAACTCTTTGTCCCTCAGAGAGAAGTTTAAAAAATGAGTGATTATTTCTGATTCTATTACTATCGTAAAAAGATTTGCCGTCAGGATATTTAAACGCTTTTGAGACATATTCGTATAAATCCTCTGGTTTACCGTTACGCAAAATCCTGTTGATAGTGCCCATCACCATTTTTCTATGTGAATAATGAATTGGGCACCATTCGGCCATACGTAGAAGATTCTTTTGCGAAATATTTGAATCTTTCTTTAATTTTATTCCTAAAATCAAGCGTATTTGCTCATTGAGGATTATTTGTACTCTATGGTAGTCCTTAGATCGCCACGGTGGTTGTATCCCCAGGCCAAATTTCAGTAGACCAGAGGAACTCGAAAAAGCGACCCTGAGCAGCTGTCTTTTAGTTCCCATGTGTAATAATTTGTTTATTATGAAAATTTGGGCACGTAATTTTGTGATTATATGGGCTAATTGTGGTTTAAAGCTAAGGTGTGTATCTAGTCTTATCCCCAGAATAGTAATTGTATTTGAAACCGAAAGATCCCCGAGACATGTACTGAAGGCTTGTGGTAAATTCCTGGTTTTAGCGATATTTCCGGTATAAACAACTACTGTTTTCAAATTGTTAATTTGGAAGCCACAATTGGCCATATAAATTTTAGTGTTAACTAGAATATCTTGTAATTTGGTCATGATTTTCGAGTGGTCTACGTCACAAATAGCTATCAGACTATCGTCTGCATAGCATTGGGCCATGCAGCCGGACTTCTGGTTAAAACTATTGTCCTTTCCAATAACCTTACCAATGAAAGAGTTAATCAAAAAATATCATAGCTTGTTTTTTACAAAGCTTCTTTAAAATAGATCTGATAATGTCGAATTTGACACAAAAAAAGGCTGAGCTCAAATCGAGACCAATAATAACTATGGCGGCACTATTATGTACCTTAGACATCTCAAACAATAGGTTGGCAACTGCCAAATCACAGCCAGAAGCTTTACGAAAGCCAAACTGTCTCTTATCAAAGATATTTTTCTCCTCACAGTATGCCTGTAATGAGGTGGCAACCACTTTTCCCAGCAATTGCTGTTCGGCCATGCCCACAGAGAGAAAGCGCCGATTTTTGATGTTATTAACATCCCCTTTTTTGAGGATACTGACAAATTTGGTGACCAGAAAACGGTCTGGGAAAACCCCTTTAAAAAGATATCTTTGGATAGATTTATAAATAAGTTCCCTATATTCTAAAGGTAATGCCTTGAAAATGTGACCGTTGAGATTAGAGTCCAATCCTCTGGTAAAAGGTTTTAAAGAAAATAAACATTGGTCGAAGTTTTTTGATGTGTTTTTAAATTCATCCCAACTGGTAAGGTTATCTTCAAAGCAGAACTTATTAACCTCATCGATAAAAGGGATCAGTGTAGCGATATCATATGACGGGCAATGCAGTAACGTATGTTGAATTATCTGGCCATAGAGGCTAACAAATTCATCTGCAAGCTTATTAGCGGAGTATTTTTCGGAGCATGAGGAATTAAACCTGTCCTTAGGATTTAGTTGTTTGTTTAACTTATATAAATCCATATCGTTCAGAAAATCCAAGGTTTTGTTGTTACCGAAAAATAGTCGTCTATCTTTTCTGTATAATTTTTTAGCAAGTTTCTTTAGTTGCATAATTTGTAAATCTAATACGTGGGCACAGTCGTGATCGTTCATATTACTGCGAGACCTATCTAGCCCACTAATGATGTTTCTCATTTGTCGGCTTTCGCTTGACAGCATCTTGGTATGATTTACTACTGGAAGCCGAACCGTAGAGACTGGTTGTAATAGACCGGCTAATTCATTTATAAATGTGAATAGAAAATCTGACGAGAACACCCTATCATAGACAACAAAATTTCCATTTATTACCCCCAGACTTGGGTCATCAATGGAGCCCGTAAGTCCCACAATGTCACGGCGTAAATTTACATCTAGTTCATTTTCCAAAGCTGGTAACATGGATGTGGCAAGCTTTCTAAATAAATCTCGGTCTAACGGAGGCCGTTTTTCTATCAAAATGTTGCTCAGAGCCTTATCGGTAACCGAATCAATATGGAGGGCGATGACATCATGTCCGTCGTTTCCTAGCCATGCGGTACCGGAAAACTGTTCTTTTATCGTAGAAATACCCTTGGCCATAACTAAATCAATGGTTGAACTTCCCATTTTTTTAGTTCTGTTAATTTTATGGAATGTTGGCTTATCAACCTTATTCACATTTAAATGTAAGGCTAGTCTCATTTGAGGCACGAAAGTTTTTTCGTAGGCGGTGCGTGACTTTTTAATGTTCCCATTCAAATCACCGGCCAGAATTGCCGGGACTTTACGTTGAAAACTCAAAACATGATCAAATGATTGCATAAACAAAGCCTCGCCACCTAGGGCTGCCCATTTGGTTGAACTCTGAATGGGTCTGTAAAAAATGGCTAGGTTTATAGTTCTATTATTGCATTTAATTTTGGCCATTGTAAAAGGTGGGGGGACTTTAATTTTGGTAATAATATTATGTATTGAGGTCTTATACAAAATCATAGACAGGATACATTTATTTTTGCCCACTAGAATGTAATCGTGAGTGAAAAACCTGTACCCGATCGGAATTACACGGTTGTTGGTTAATTCAAATTCATATGTTTCAAGCTCCGATAATAAAAAACAAGAGACATTGTCAAATGTATCAACCAGTCTCTGCAGTTTTAATTGAATTGGTCGATTTACATTTACGTATGCGATTGTGAGGCCAATTTTGTTTACATTATCTTTAGTTCCAGTTTTGCGCCCTTTGTTTTTGCTATAATTTGATTTGGGTATACTAAAACATTTGTCATTTATGATAAGCTTGGCTTCATTGAGAGACGGCAATAGGTCGGACTGATATATAGAGAGATCGGAATGTCTAAATTCGAGCCCCGGGACCACCGGTTTCGGAGGAACATAGTTCTTCATAATTGGATTGCTTAAAGTGATAGAGTTTAGCATGTTAAATTTCCCAAAAAAACTATGATCTTTAAGATAGGATTTACCGAAGTACATACTGGCCGGACAGAATTGAATAATTAGTCCTGGTGGTGCTGAGGACCGTGTTAATGGAGACATACTCTGAGCCTCGAGTCTTTCCAGATCCTCGTTTAAGTAATTCATGTTGTCAAAATTAGGAATTTCATTAAAGTGTAATACACTAACCTGATCATTGCGGTTGATTCTCGGTACCTCCTGAGCTGCTACCATCTCCGATTGGGGCTGGTTTCTGGGTGTCATGTGCATCGTTTGCCGGTTTCCGGATAGTGACCTTTGACAGCTAAACAGATTAGACTCGGTAACAATTCTAGCTTTTAATTCAGCCTTAATGTCTTGATAGGAATATATCGCAATTTTCCATGATATTTTAGATGCCACCTCGCCGATGATTAAATCAGTTATAGTGAAAAGATCTTTACTGATTGGAGGACAGTTCATTCTGATTTTGTTGTTGTTGTAAATAGTGTCCTGGATAAACTGTTTTACACTAAGATTTTTGTATAGTAATATTAGTTTTTCAATAATATAGATGGCTTCATCTTTTTGGCCTGTGCCGTCAGATGTTGGAGTACACACAGCAATAGTCCTAAGTGTAAAAATTAGTAATTTAGTACTCAAAGTACACCACGAGTACCATCGCATTCTACAGGTGTAGGAGTGCATTTTAACTCGTTTATATCCGAATTTGTTAACATCGTACGTGATACCCCTATCGTCCTTGCCCCAAGTGTATGATTCAGTGATAAGAGCATCGTAATTCTTATCCACTTTGATAATTTGTCCGGGTTTAAAAAATGTGTCCTGAATTTTAATGGCTTCAACCATACTCCACAGTAGCTTTTCATTGACTGAAATAGTAGTTCCCAGAATGGCAGCTTTTAATCTATTGGCTGCAGTTTTGTCGGAGGCAGATAATTGATTTTTATATTTACGTTTTTTAGCCAGTTCACTCTTATTTATGTCTAAAATAATTTTCCCAGGGTCTTTAAAAGCGAAGAAGTTATGCTTATGGTCAAAAAAGTCGGATCTGTCCGTGTTGGTGGATGAAAACGGTGTGTCTGTGAAATTAGAACTGGAGTTATCTGGAGAACTGATTTCCTCATTTATCGCGGTAGAGTTAGTCCCGACCTCACCCGAAACAATTGCCGACGAGTTACCCCGTTCGATGTTTACGTTATTGTCTAGAATATCGAGACCTGGTGAATGACTCATCTCAACGTCTGGAAAGGTAAAAAAAGTGTTGCCATTAGGTCTGTCGTTAGATTCCATATAGAGCCTATTAATGTTTTCCGGGGCCTCAAAAGGACTTGGATATCTCATATCCTCAATATATTCCCTATCATATACATTAGGAGGGTATGGAGTAGTTACAATAGGAGTATATAGTGTCTGATAAGAACTATCAGGTGGACCTATATTAATTGGAGCTGGTATGGTAAGAAAAGGCTTATCAGCCTGATATGATCTGTCCGAAATATCAGAGAAATCGTTTAAACTAGCCAAATATCCATAGTTACTACTTCTCTGAGATTTAGCTGAAAGAGGTGTACGAGACTTATTTAGTCTATGGAATTCCTCGTCTTTTTTCATAGCAATACTAATAGGATCGTAAGGTGCATCATTCACTGGCTGGCGACTAGACATATTCGTATCAGTACATGGAATTCCTAAGTTCGTATTGTCATGCTGTTCAGCTGCATGAGCAAAAACCTTTTTGTTGATATACTCTACTTTCGCTTCAGCACATGATTTGTTGTCTTTAACAAATCGCTTGAAATGAGCGTCGGTCATGTTTAAAAAACTGGTTTTGATTTTGTTTTCAGATGTCGAAACCTCCATTTTCCAATCGTGAACAGGACCTTTAGTCGATATTTCATCCATGTGGGTGTCAGTTTTTACACGAGCAGTCTCTTGAAATGATTCCAATGCAATCATAGCAGTAGCGATATCTTTGACGTCTACTTTTTTGCCAAACGTGGTCATATTGCGTTTTGCAATGTTCTTTTTATCTGGATACAAATCTTGACCCATCATAGCTATTTGCCTGTGAATTACTTCTCTGGCAAGGCGACCTTCTTCGATTCTATAATCCCGCTCGATACGCTTCATCTCATGATATTTCATCATGGCAGTAAGAATATATCCCATTTTCGCATGTGTTTCCTCAATGACCTCGTCCATGTCTTTTATTAGGGCAAGGAGTTCTAGATTAACCTTTCCGACAACCCTTGTCCATAGGTATGCCACTTTCTGTTCCCGGAGCGTGCGCGGGTTAACTGTCCTGAAGGCGGTAAGAGGATTTTTGAAAGCCTCGCACTCAGCCAAATATAAAATTTGTTCAACTTCATCATGTTTGAACCATAGTTCAAACTGTAGGAGAGGGCCAAATTTCTCCTGTATCTGGGCGAGTCGATCTGGAGTCACCAACGCGGCCTCCGCTATTGAGAATGATGATCTCTGGTGCCAAGTGATTCGCTTGATTCGAATCCTATATCCCTTATTGGCCCGTTTTTTGTCCATCTCCGCCTTCCAGTCGCGGTCGTGCTCCACCTGTTTTTTCTTTAATTCGGCAAATCGTGGGATATTTGTGAAAATACAGGGTTTTCCCATTTTGTTTAAAAGGATGATTCTACGTTGTCGGAAGGCCGTAAGCCCGATATTCCACACAATATCCGACGGCTTCAGCCACGAATTACACGCCAAGAACGGATGTAGAGTACCATTTTGATGCTGGGGGTGCCAAAATATTCTAACCTGGCCGTATCTTCTCCCCGACTCCTCACGACTTATGCGAATACTTTTATAAGCCTCATTCCGCCATTTTACAATGTTTTCATTTTTGTCACAAAGAATTTTTTGTTCATTCCATGTGGTCAACATCTTGAGCATAGTAAGGGCAAAACCATCATACGGGTGTGTAGCTAGAGTGTACTCATTAAAAAACCCATTTGTGGATGAAAGCATGCTGCTGATATAAATTGATTGCGCCATTGCGTACCACATAGACCACGGCATTAAACAGTCATATAAATAATACATACTTATGATGACATTTTTAAGTTTAAAAAACACCACTCTGATAGTATTGCCGGTATTTTTCCAGTAAGCTGGTACGGTCCCCATGTCAAATCTATAGTCCGTGTCAACTCGTATGTTGTATACTGCCAGTTTGTCCATGATTTCTATACGTGATACCCCAACGTTGAAATCAACATATAAGAATTCGGCTGTACGATCAATATTTTCACCTTCAGATCGTTCCCATATGATGTCGTGTTCGTTGGTCCAAGGGGCGTCTGGGCTATCATTGATGGCAATGTGATAGTCTTTTTTGGCTTTAAATTTTCCTTGTCGTCGATTTTGTGCAATGTTGGAGTCGGATTTGTTTTCGTTGTGCGATTTGTCATATTGTCGTCTTGAACTGCCACCATGAGTATAACCAGAGCTACGTGAGTTATTCCTGTCTGACTTTTTGCGTTTAACCTTCTTACGTTCATTTTGTTGGGTATATTGGTCGCTACGTTTTCTCTTGCTAAAGCCACTCGATGTTTTTTGACCATTTTTGCCTTTATTTTTGTCAATCTTTCCGTATGATGAATGACGTCCCAGTTTTTTATCATGTCGGTGCGAAGCTCTCTCAAAGTCTCTTTCAGATAAGTTTGCATTACTTTCGTAGGCTGACCCTTCGTTGGAGGTATGAAGACTTTGCTGGTATTCGTACTCATATTCGTCATCGTCGTTATGATTCTCATCGTCATATTCCATATCGCTCATATCGTTCTAATTCTTTATATAATATATATGCCATATATGTAATGTTATGATTAAGAAATACACCTATACGGGTTAATATTGGTTTAAATAATTATATAGTTTATGGTATTAAACATAAAATGTGTATTTTAGCATACGTTCCCAACATACCATATTCAAAGTATATTACCCGTTAAAAAATAGTAAGCATACATATTAGCCCCTGCCAATCCGTCAATCTCAGATATATGTTCACTTCGATGTTAAAACTGTTCGTTTTTCGCTTATAAATTCAATATTAAGACTCTGATGTATCTGAAATCAACGAAAGGCCTGACCCAATAATACACTTAATTGGCTCAAAAATAGCTTTAGGACATATATATGTCCTTAATTGGCTTTTTCAGTCGTTTTTGTCAGACTTTGTGACGTAATCGTTGTTTTCATGTCCGATCCGGCAACTCAGGAGGTACCCCGTAAGCATGGCACAACTAGCGCAGATATCCTAGCGCAAATAATTTACTGTTATTTTAAGAACATGAAATGTGATGGCCCTCAACCCGTGTTCCTGTATATATGTGTATTCCGTCACCTCTCAACCCTGACCATCTATTTTGGACAGGTAAACCTGTCTGGTTGTCCACTTCTTTTTCCTAGCTCCTGGACGCCATACTAGGTATGATCCGAGTAGCAGGGAAAATGTATGAATTGATGCAAAATTATACGTATAATATTACGTTTCCTAACCACTAAAAATCATATAGCCGCCGACTCTCACTTGTTTCGTCCATCAGCAAAAAGAAATTTAATTATTTTGAGTGGTCTCGACAAAGAAAATCGACGACTACAAAGAAAATCGACGACTAAAAAGAAAATCGACGACTCAAATTAGTTACACTGAACGGTTTTCATCGGCACTATTTTTGTATGAAGGGTATTTGAAATCCCTCTAATCTGTTTGAATAGAAATCGGAATGTAACGGGTTATCACGTGAAATTTCATTCAACTAATATTTTAAGGGTCAAATATATGTCTAGAAGTCAAAAATTTTCATGGTACCTAGCCTAATAACAGCTATGTGTTATTGGTAATTTTTTGTAATTAATTGTTATCTATTTGTTTACAAACACGCCAAAAATATAAGGCTTAGAACGCGAATTTTCATTCAAATAATATTTTCTCGATCAAATAGTATGCCTAAAAATCCAAAATATTGAGGGTATCTAGCTTAATAACAGATATCTCTCAGGCACCTTTTTATTTAAGTATCTCTTGGGCACCTTTTTGGCTAATTTATACCAGCAATATTAGTCTAATTATTTCACTCTCTAGTATTCAAAAATTATATCTTTCGTGATGTTGATTTATTGCTATATATATTGCTATATATATTTTTAACATTCAAGCCGTTTACGCATATGCAATATACTATTATTCCGTATAACTATCGACAACTTTATCAGAATTGGTACTTTTATATCTCATATACTTCC